>MU224061.1:3154043-3202619 GCA_018584345.1 Thuja plicata
CAGATCAGTTCAATTTGATGAATTGCCTATTTGATTTAGGACTTAGGTTTAATCAAGGTTAGGGTTTCTTGATTAAATGTTGAGATTGGGGGTCTAGGGTTTAGGTGACCATTTTTAGGTGATTACACCATCTACCTATAGTTATACTTAAATATTCAAAACATCGACAATGCTCTAACATGCTACACTAAATACGAAAGACATACAGAACCATCAGTTCATATTCAATCAATAACCGAGGAAAATAAGGTCATTAATTTACTTGAAGTATTAGACCAAAGGACATGAGAACATAACACATACAATACCATCAACCTAGAGATCAGAGTGCTAACAACCTCATTGATAGAACCCTTCCTTCTTCATTAACATATCTCCAGCAAGCACTGGTGTGTTTTACAATGGTGGCTCCTAGGGAGAATTTAACTATTGAAAGCTTAGAAATTAAGGAGCATTGAGCTTTGCAACTAAGAACTAAGAAAAACCAGATTTCTATTAGCTATGGATTGCAAAATCATCAATTTCACCGACCCTTGGAATGAGGTCAGACTTATTATTTATACACAAGACTTGACCTAAAAGTTAACCTAATTTATTTTACACCTTACAATATAATACTATTTCGGGTGGCCGGTACTACCTATTCCACGCTACAAAAGACCTCGAGATGGAAAAAGGGGTCTGTCATGTCAGAAGAAGAAGAAAAGAAAAGAGGAGTGAAAGAATCAGCCTCAAGAAGAGAGCCGAGAGGAGAAAGAAGAAATCTAATCCCCCAGGGATCAAGGCTACATGCCTCATAAATGGGAAAGAGGCACCTTGTCTCTGATGTTCCAGGTGTAATGTTGAAGTGGTGCCTTGGGAAGACCATATGTCAGAACCCTCTTGTTCAGCCGCTGTGCCTTGTTGTGGTTACCTACCTTCTAACACCTTTTATTGACTACCTTGAAAGTGAATAGTTGGCCTGGGGAACTCAGACATGGGTCACTTTAAAGAATTCAAAAATTAATATTAGATCTGGGACTCCGAGATCTGGGAGCTCGTGCCCCAAAAAATGAATGAATACAAAAATTACATTTCCTGACGATCATCTCTAGAGTCTGGAGGATTTTATTTCTCTTTAGTATCATTGAATGTCTATAGGAGCTAGGTGATTCCATCTTTGTTTATGTCCTTAAGGCTAGCCTGATGTTATTTGGCCACCTCCAATTGCTTGTCCAAATATAGAGCATTCACCTTGAACTCTATGGCCATCTTGGTCACGTCTTGACTTTGAAGCACCATGAGAGTGAGCCTTGTCATTTTTGCTCCATCCATTCCCTCTGGGGATCCATACTGAGACTCCATTAGCTCATCAAACTTTCCCAGGACATATTCCTCTAGAATACATGTTTCAATGCTGAAGGGATCAGCTCCGGAGACCTTGGAGATGAAAGACTTATATAAATTGAAAGAATATTGAACTTCCTAGACTTTGTCACACATAGCCCCTACCAGTTGCTTGATTACCTCCAATGTGAGGTCAAGTTTGGAGTTTTGGGTTTGGATAAAGTCAAAAGACTCCTCTCCTAAAATTTTAGCCTTGAAGACAATTTCTTCTCTAATGCCGATGAGATCTTCCATCTTGGCTTTCCATGCCTCATAATTTTCAATGTCTCCCTCCCAGATGGAGATAGTAGCTTCGGCCTGATGTAGAGTATTGCTGGCTGCGTACAAGTCTGGGAGTGTGGATGCCAAGAAATGCCAGAATTTTCCCACCTGTTCTGTAGCCCACTCATCAACTGCCTAGTCTTTTCTTTTCATTTCCCTTAATGATTCTATGTCACTCTGAGGGAGTAGTGCATCGAATGTGGAGGCACCTAGGGGAATGGAAGTAAGAGGCTGAGCAAGCTCTGTTAACAACCCCATGAGATTTACATTCTTCTCCATTTCTGCCCTAAATGTTTGGGCCTCCTTTTCATAGTGGGCCTCCACTGCCTTGGTCACCTCTTTCAACAGGTCTAGTTCACCCTATTTCTCTCTCTTCCCCAGTGATACTTCAGTGATGGAAAATTCATCAGCCTTAGCCATTGCTTTGTCTACATCTGGGGAAGGTGTCCCAATTACCGTGACTGTATCTCCACCCAACCCAGTTCTAAGAGTATGGACTATCCAAGCTTTCTTGGCCTTGGGAGGGTCCTACATTTGCACCATCATTTCCACCAAAGAGAGATGGGCCTTGGGAATCATTGGGGCCTTCCTCTAATGAGACTCCACCAACCATTATGGTGGTAGGGGTGGCTTTGTAGCCAGAATTTGTTCCTGTGACTTCTCCCCGGGATCTTTTTGCACCCCTTCGACAGTATGAGTCATTTTTTACTCCTTCCTTGTATCCTTAAGTTCACCGGTGATACTTACCCCATTGATGATTGTATCTTTTTCCCCGGTGTTTATATCCTTGACAATTTTAGGACCATCGTTTGTTTCCCTGGGGTTCCTCTTATCCTGCTGCTATTCATCAGCCTCTGTTGCTGGGATTTTATCTTCTACAGGTGTATCCTCTAGAGGTGGGGGATGCATCAAGCCAAGATTCAATGTTTGGGCCGCTATGATCACCTCCCCAAATGTTACCTTTGGAAGTGGCATTTGGAGCATGGCAGTTGAGGTCATGGTTGTTCTTGTGGGTCCGGTTTCCCCAACCGATGCCATTTGGTCATCTTGTGTCTATCTTCCCTCAGTCCCTATAACCTGTATCTCTGGGACTTTGGAGGTATCCACCTATTTTTGTCCCTTTTCTTCTTCTACCCAGGCTTCCTTCTCTTGTGTAGGCTCTTGCTCCGGGAGTTTGTCTTGTGTGGCGATTTCTTCCGCTGACTTTATGATATGCCCCTGCAAGTTTCCAAATTTTTTAGTTCCAAATAAATCATCAAATTCATCATGGGGAGGGGGATTCTCTGGGATATCCTTAGGCTCTTTGTTCGGCTCTGGGGAGTCAAAAGAAAAAATTTGTACTTCTAGGATGCTTGGCATCCCAAGTTCCGGCTCTACCCTTGGTTGAGAGTTAGTTTTCTTTTTATTTCTCCTAGTTACCAAAGGGGGCCCTGCATCCATTAAAGGTGCCTCCTCCTCTTCTACTTTGGCTCTTGTTTCTTAGACCATCAATGTTGCCAGCAAAGGGGAAGAGGGAGAACGAACAAGTCTGGTCATGAGTACCGGGGTGGCCAACTACGTGATCAGTTTATCTTTCATTTGCTGGGAGACCGCCTGTGTCTATTGTATTTTCTCTTCTCTAAGGACTATAGATGGGGTTTTTTATGGCGTCCCCATTATTATTTTTCCTTTACCCTCTCCCTGCAAAGAGGTTCTGGCCCTAGAAGTCAGGGTCCGCACTATCGAGCCAACGTTGCGTGTACTCCCTGGGCACGCCCTTTTGAAATAAGCGTGGCTACATTCAACCATATCACAGGTGATATCCTTAATATTTGGACCCTCTTGGGCATTCCAATCTATTGGAGGGAGAGCCATCTTTTCTATTTCCTTCTCTTTGTATTGAGGGTCTATTATTGGACCCGGTGTCTGAAAAGTCACTTGGGAATTTCTGAAGCTTTAACCTTTCCATCATCCCCATTGTCATCCAGATGAAGTGTCAGATCTGGACTTCAAAATCATCTTTGAAATATTCCCATAAGTCCTCCATGTGGAATATATGGGGTTCTAATGCCCGGGGAAGTGTCATTGCTATCTTACCTAGCAGATCAAAGTTCTTCCGCTCCAGATAGAATTTTGTTAAGCCTAAGCTTTTAAGATCGTTGTCCGCCTCTTTAGCTATGGTAAGAATACACGATTAATTACCACAGGTGATTGGGAATGGAAAATTGACCACCTTATTTACAGTGTAGAGGGCGTGTAGTTCCTGAATCTATTGGAAATATTCCAAAAGAATTATTTTGTTCCCACAATGGTTGGGCAACAAATAGGGTTTCCTAGAGAAGCCGGTTACCCAAACGTAAATATGATGCCAGAACTGGATATAGTAGTGGTCCTAACTTCTGACCAAATCCATTGCCTCCTTAGAGAGGTGGTACCTAGCATCTTGGGTTGGTGTGAGAAGATTGTAGTAAATGAAGGCATCATTCACTCGACAGAGGCTGAGGAAACTAGCCTCCCATTAGATTTGCAGGAAATAATCCCAGGGAGACTTTTGGCCTGGGCCAACCCCAAGTACACTTGATGTGGGAAGCCCTTTTGTGATAGGGCATTTTGTGCTAGGGCCCAGAGAACATAGGACGTCATATAAAATTTAGAGGTCCATGCCACCTGAAGGAACTGCGAGTCCACGTGGTTCAAAATGATGGCGGCCCAATCAAAATATTGTTCACTAGTGGAGATGCCTAATAGGAAGTAATACATCCATCCCAAGAATTCCTACGCATGGGGTTGCCCAAAAATCTTGCATAATGTTATGATCCCGATCTAGATGATTTCCTTAAATTCAGATTGGGGTATTTCTAGCTTCATTATTTTGGAATCTTTCTTTGGGGTCTTTAGCCATTTGTTGTTCAAATACTGTCAGGCCATAAGCTCTAGGTGCTGAAATTGTCCCAAGGCATTAGATTGGATGATGATGACTGCTTCGTCAAATTGGGAGATTCCCAACCCTTCCTAAAAAGTTGCAGCATCCAGGGAAACCATGGGTGTAGGATATCTAGTCGGCACCGGGGCGGCAAGCATGATAGCCCGGATGAAGGAATTGTATTGTGTTGCAAGGGTGAGAATGAGTTCTAGGGCTTGCACGGAGCATGGGAAGAAAGCATCCTTTAGAATCCCAGATTCTCCAACATTAATGGCCAACTGGTCCCTGGCTGTTGGTTGGACGAACATCATTTTGACCAGGGCCTACATTTTTGCCCTTATTCTGATGCTAGTGTCAGTGATCAGCTGGACCTTGGACTCAATTTTTGATCCTGTAAGGATATTTTCCTTCAAATATTTCATGTTGAGGGGAAGCTTTTCCAGGGCCCTCTCATTCTTGGACCTGATGGCTGCACTGGTGACTATCATTGTGGGGAGATCTAGACTCCTAGGTGGAGAGGATGTAGATTCCTTTGACATAGTGAAAGCGTGATGTTTGAAAACCTACAAGGTCAGGCAACCATCATAATCTTCATAAGATAAAATACTGCTCTAGATTTCAGAGAAATTACCACCGCACTATGTACTTCACCTAAAAAGTTAGTTTACACCCAAGTCTGGAAAGATATGCATAGGATGTCAACTTGGGATTTCAGCCACTATCTAGGCCTGGGGTTTTCACCATGTTTGACAGAAGTAAGATATAGGCTGGGTGAGGATGTAGGGCCCATAGTCTGGAAAACTAACCATTGGGAGATGTGAACAGAAGATGAGTTGTTAGGCTTACATGGGCATCACATGGTCATGCAATAAATGGGAGTTAGGGCAATGATGATGCCAACTATCTAAATGCACATGAGATGAGTGCCACTTGGTAGAACTTAAATGCACACATGGGAAATAAATGTGCCTTGAAGATTGATTCAACAGTGGAGAGAGAAACTGCCATGGTTGAAACCAACCAAGAGCTGAGTTCCAACCAGGTGGTATTTCATCGTGCGGGTGAGCTCATAGATTTGGGAAAACACAGACAAAGTCATGGAAAGCTCAACCCAAAATGGAAAGATATACACTAGATATATACATAAAAACATAGAGGGCCAAAGGTTGAGACATATACACATAAAAATATAGAGTATGTACAAGATTTTTACAAATTCACACAGGATTTACATGACCTGACACATTTACACAGGCCCAAGGCCTACCCTAGACAATGTACACTACAAACACTAGCTTACACTTGCACAGAGGGTGAACAACCCTCTAGTAGATCCAACCCACCAATAGGAGGAAAATAGAAGCGAAACGCAAAAAAGAAACTGAAAATGCAAAACCAGAGAGGACAAAACAAAAACCAAAACCAAAACCAGAAAGAACAAAAGAAGAAACCAGAGAAACTTCTTAGAAAAATGAAGGAAGGCAAGGAGAGAAGGGAACTAGGAGCACTCTGAAACAAGCTAACCTTAAGGATTATTGCGAACAATCACCACAAACCCACTGGTAATCAGCCACTAAACACGAGAGTAAAAGCAGTTTAAAATTGCCTTAATTCATTTTGATTCACTCCGAATGCACAAGTGTTTTAATCATGGTGACTATAAAAGTGGTGTGTAATTTATATTTATAGCCAAGGTAAAAGTAAGTTACCCTCTCCTCTGTAAACTCTAGAAAAGGAAAACCTCCAGACTCCAGGCTTGGCGATTCCATGCCACCATACCTTTTTGCGAGAAGAAGGCATCGTGGTAGAGAATCCTGGAGTCTATAATCTGGCTCTAGAAAGAACAAAAAACTCTGGGACCGGGTCCTAGAGGCATGAAAGATAAAATCAGAAAGAAAACAAACCTCATAGGAGGGAAATCCCAGAGAAGGAAATAAAGAAAACAGAAGATAATGCAAGAGCTAAAGCGAAAAGAAGGGACCCAACATTTTTCCCACAAAATGTAGGGACAGGTATGCAGGGCATAACAACACCTCCAGAACTCATGTGTATCCTCATTAAATGGATCCTCAAACTCTATAAAAACTAAAAACCACCCAACTAACCAACTCCAAACTACCTACAACAGTCAAAACTGATTGTTTACACAATTACAAACTTGTAAAAGTTGTCTAGTTGACAACTACCTTGTCAACTTCGACCCCTACTTGGAATTTTGAATTTGTATTATTAAAATAATTTCCAAATGCCTCTTTAGGATTCAATCCTAATTTCTTAGATTTATACTAACTTTAAACCCCACTACTAATTCTTCCTAGGCTAGATTTTTCCAATAAGGCAACATTACATCATTTTAGCACATTTAGTCCATTTACATCATTTTAATGGCTTTATTGGCCATATTACATTTATTAGGACCTTTATAGATCATTAAACATTTCATCAACACCTAGGCTCCCCAAATGACTTCTGGGTACACTCTAACTCCCAAAGTGCCATTTATGGCTTACATGTTTGATCCTTTACAAAGGATTCTCAATAATTACAAATAACATTAAAATGTGATCAAATGACCAAACATGGTCTCATTTCAATCAAATGACACAAGTTGGCCATGTTTTTTCCTTCCATTCCTTCCAAGGTCTATCAGTGACCCTGGTGTATCCTCAAAGCCTTGTCCTTGGCCTTGGCCTTGGTGCCCCTGTACCACTTATATTCTATTATAATTAATCTTGATGAAGAAGATACTCTGGATGATGATGTTATTCATATTAGCAATGATATGAATTCTAGTAATTCTAATGATAATGAGACTTTTAATCTTGATAATGATTTACTAGCTATTCTTTCACAACAATTATCTATTGCTACTAAGCCTGAACATAGTGACCTTTCTTCACAACAAGGTCTTTGTTTGTATATTGTTCCCTTTGTTGTTCTTGATGTTGGTCCTCTTACGAGTTTCCCAACTTCCCTAAATACTATGGACCAAGATGGAAGGAAAGCAATATGCTTTACTAGCTCTGATTGTACAATGGATCCCTTTTTTCATGTTTGTCATGATGTGTTCCCCCGTGATTTGTTTCTTGTTATATATTTTGTTTAAACTTATTTACAGGACCCTTTTTTCTTAGTTGGAAAAAGGTGATAAAGGATAAAATTATATCATAATCATTCTTCTATTTGTATCTCACTTCTTTTATATGTTGTTAAATGTTGTTTTGTACATGTTCCATTTCTCGTAAATGTATCTTTGTGTTGTATGTTTGGGATGATTCAAAGTCCTAGAACCAAAAAAATTTGGTCTTCGTGATGTTGGTAAAAAAGACTCTTGAGCATATCTCTTACGTACATTTCTGCCATTATGTTTTAGTTCTAGTTCCTTTGGGGAATGATGAAATTTCATCTTGGCATAATTAAGATATACATGAGTTGTCATATAATCTACTGACCCCTAAGTTTTTAGATCCCTCTTGTGCTCTATTTTTTGTTATGTGCTCATTTCCCTTGATGTGTCCTTTCTTTAGGGCATTTCATAGTGGAAATGTCTCTAGTGGATGTATGTATGATCTGCTAACACTGTTTATCTAGTTAAGGTACTTGCAATAGATTTAACATGGGGGCATACACTCTGCTTGCATTTTGCACACATGCACTATTTTTTATGATCTTATAACTTTGGATCCTTTATGGAAATAAAAATCCATAATGCCTTATCCCTACATTTTCATCTTTCTGTCCCCTAATGACACACAAATCCTTATTCCTGGATCACTTTTTTTTGGGTTCCCCTTTCAGAGACACAAATCCTAAGGACAAATCCTTGATGGATTGACTAGTGTGGCACACAAATCCACTAGGATATCAATGCCATCTTTTGTAACATTCTTTTTTTTGTATGTTTCACAGTAAGACAAGCATTCTTACTGGGCTAAGGAATTCACACTCCCTTTTCCTTTGTTTGGTGATATCTCCCTTTTCTTAGTTTTGGATCTGATGAGGACTTAAGTCACTTGGGGGCTTGAAATTTCCTTGTCTCCTTAGCTTTGATGAGATCATCTCATGCACTTGATCTACTTTACTATGAGGATGAGTTTGGCTCATGCTCCTACTAAAGTTGGGGACAAATATACCATCTTCAAAGTTAGCACCCAGTAAATTAGAAGATAAAAGACCTTTTTGGGCCCCATTTTAGTGATCTCCTAGAACATGGATGAATTTATGCTTTATTTTTCTTTCTCTCATCATTTCTTGTCCATTTTTTATCATTTCTTTTGTACTACTAAGATCCCATGACCTTTTCCAGAGATTTTCTGTCCTAGGGTATAAGTAAAAATTTACCTATACCTTGGGTATAGGTCAAATTTGACCTGTACATGAGGCATTTATTTCATTGGAACTCAAGCCCATTTAAGGGTTTTTGAATTTTTCCCCCTAGTGTAGTCAACCATTTTTGTTTTTTAATTAAAAATTGGTATAAAAGGAGGCCTACTCACTTCATTTGGGATATATGAATTCAATAAGTAATACAATTTTTATGAAGGTCCATTTCATTCTCAAGCAATCAATTTCAAGCTATCAAGTTCAAGGTGAATTCAAGGATTTCAAGAAAATAAGGGATTCATTAAAGGCATTCATTCCATTTAGTCAAACATACATTTCCTTTCATAGATCTATCTTTTTTCTTCATTGGAGATAGCGGAGTTTTCCATCAAGGGAGGAGATATACATTCATCAACATTGCACAAGAATTCAACAATTAAACCATTCAAGCATACTTACATCCATGATCTATGATTTCACACTTGTAGATCTATTTCATTTTTTAACAGATCCATCATCCTACATTCTACATACAAGCATTTATACATCTTTGTCACTAATGGATTTGAATCCATCGATGAAGGTTTGACAAGTGAGGTGAATATTTACATTTTTCTTTCTTTTAAATTATTTTATTTAAATTCAAGGTTAATTCCTAAATGTGGGGTTGACCAAGGAAAGCCCCTCCCCCCAACAAATTCCATTTTTTCTTGTGTAGGAGCATATTTGTAGTATTTTAAATTTCCAGGATCAGATTTGTCTGATTTAGGGTTACATTTTCTATTGAACATTTAGATCTCATAATTTTCTATAGTGTTGATATGGGTAAACATTGACCTGTACATAACTTAAACCTATACCCAAGTTTTACTTGTACCTCTAATTCAAACTGTGCATGTAACCTTCAAATTTTCACAATCGGTAGACTTCAGTCTTTAGGTTTTGGATCCAGTGTGGTTTAAGTTTTTGTTACAGTCTAGTGCTCCATTTTAAGATCTAATCTTGTGACCTCTAATAGCCTTTAAGGTGAGTCCAATTTCCTCTTTTTCATTTCATAGAACATACTTTGAGATATCTAATTAGGTCTTTTATGTGCTTGATTGATACATGTTCTTCTATTTCACTTGCATTGCATTTAATCAATCAACTAGCCATAGGTCATTTCATCAAATATAAACAATTTCAATTGAGATTAATTAATCAATAAACAATAAGGGTAAAGTTTCATCAAAGAAAGAGATATTTTAGATATTCACCCATTAAAGGACTTGAATTTTGTATTAGTACCCCTATATCAATTTGGTTTGTGTTAATATAATTTGGGTTCTCTTGAGGTTATATTTGGGGATTCCTCTTACTCTTTCCCTAATGTGCATAATAGAAAATGACTAGGAGGTTTAACAGATTTACACCCTTCCTTCATCCTTTTCCTTTTTCTTATGTTATGGTTTATATAATTATTTCAATTATATTTAAACAACCTTCATGTAATTGTTGTAAAAAAAATTAATTCACATGAAAAAATCCTATATCCTAACATCATAACATTGACATAACCAAATCAAATTGCACGTAGGTCCTCTTGCGACATAATATTCAGCCATGGTAGATGAGAGAGAAACAACATTTTTTCATAGTTATCCATGAAATGGGACTAGATCCAAGATGAAATAGATAGCGTAATGTTGAAACATGATCATCTATAGATATAGTATAGTCATATTTATCATGTCCTTATAGGAAGGAGTGATTGTTTTTCTTATTTTATAGTTCATACTAAGTATGAATTGGCAATATCAAAAGAGAATTATTTTCTATAATCCAATGAAATTTCTTTTTCTCCTACATGAATTTGGATTAATAGATAATATAAAAGCATAAATCTAATCTAGTATATGCCAATTGTAGATGAGACTCCCAACAAGCTACCTTTAAAGAGTTGCGTGAAATTGATTTAAATTTTACAAGTGAGATAGTTGAAAACCTTTCATCATTTTAGTGGCATATGTTTATAATCAAACATGCCAAATATTTTATAATGTGTGTTGGCATATTTAATTTTAGAGATAAAAATATTATGCTCCTTTTTTATAAATATTCAAGATAAGACAATAATTCATAGAATCAATCTATCATGTGGAAGGATTTCATCAAGTCATTCTTGACAATATCAATTTGTTATTATAAGGTCCCTTTGATCATAAGATCATCCACATACAATAAAATTACCTAGCCTTATTTATATACAAATTACCATCAGAGGGGCTATGAATAAAATTATTCTATAAAAGGTGACCATCTATTTTGATGTACCATCTGTGAGGGGCTTATTTAAGAATATATATTGACTTGATCAAAAGACATACATTTATGAGGTTTATGTGCATTAATGAAACTTGTGGATCATACCATGAAAACTTTCTCTTCGAGATCACCATTCAATAAAAACTCTTCACAGCCATCGACTAAATCCTGTCCTTTCTTTATATCTAATACACACACAAGTTATATGGTTTTGTTCTTTTCACTAGGTGTAGAGGTCCCCTCATAATTAATAGCCTCCTATTGAGTGTCTCCCTTTGAAACAAGATATTCTTTGTATTTTTCAATGGAACCATATGTATTATATTATTTTTTGAATGCACTTATGTATCCTATGGTTTTCTTTCCTATAGGCATATTGACAAGATCCTATATTTGATTCTTAATTAGAGATTCATACTCAGTATATATGGATTTCTTTTCATGTGGCTAGCTAAGAGCCCCATGACCTAAATCAGGCTTAGTACTATTCACACCAAATTCAACTCCTTTCTTTGCTAACTTTGCATCCTTCCTCATGTGTCAAGGTTTGGATGATAAATTAGGTAGTAATTATTACTGATATTTTTAGCCCATTTTAGACATGGATGTTGTTTTTGAATATAATTATTATGTAAACTAATAAGATCAAGAAATAAATAACCTTCATCTTCTTATTAAGATGTGTTATTAAACAAAACATTTGACCATGAGAGAATTTTATGGGAATATGATGGATCTTCCTTATGCAGTAGGGAGTTAAAATATCATGCTTATCGAAGACTACATCTTGGATCTCTTAAATGTTATGTGTCTCAAGATTCATGAGATGATAAGATTTTAATATAAGACAATAAATAAAAAAGATGCAGTAGATTATCTTTTAATAAATCTTCTTCCGTTTATGAGTTGGGTCATGCATATTTACAATGAAAAAAATGCTCAAGAAGATTAAAAATTGATGGTTTGCAACCACTCCATACTTATTTTCATCTCTTATTCTTTAGGATCTTGGTAGAATCACTTTTGATTAGATATATGACTATTTTGACTGATTGCACCAAAATATTATTCTCCAACATAGTTGTATCAAGGATACATTGAGCCATCTTTATGATGGTTTCATTGTATCACTCTGCAACATGATTCTGCTAAAATGTTATTTTATGCCATGAGAGTTTCAAGACTCCCAAAAAATTTTAAAATAAAATTACCCTGTTAATCAAATCAAATGAAAAGAAGACACTTGTCAAACTCTCATGCAACTTGATGGTAGAAGTCCTAAAAATATGAGATATCCTTACTCTTCCTTGTAAGGAAATACACCCCATATTTGTAAGAGAAAGAATATAGGAATGACTAGAAATATTTACATCTAAGTTAATAGTAGGTACTAACAGTCTGCACGGATCAATATGTTCAACTTCAAGATGGTCTGATGTAATTTTCCTAAAATAAATTCTAAAAATATAGGCAAATAAAGAGGAATAGGAGGAAGAGCTCTTACCATCTCATAGGAGCTCAACTGGTGGAGATATTAGATAGGAAAATATCCATATCTTTAAAACCAAAGAGAATTAAATTCTACCATAGAAGCACAAAAGAGAAACTCTAGATGAAGAGGAAACATAAAGAAAAAAATAACAATCTAAATAAATGTTATTTTAAATCCTCAAGAAATAACCATGACATTTTTGGAGATGAAAAAGGATTTGACATCATATTTTACCTAAAATTAAACCTTAAGTTAATGCCTGAAAATATGACTAATAAATATAAGGTTGGATATCAAAGGTCTAGAACATAGAGTAGTCTGGTGAGAGAACAAATCATTGTTGTGAGAGGGATAGTGATAGTACCAATGGCTTGTGACAAATAATCCTTATCATATACTATCAAAATTTGATCGCTAGTATGTTTTGTAGTCAATCAACCAAACATCAATCAACCAGAGTCAATCAACAAAATGTCTCTCAAGTGTTGGGAGGTTCAATAATTTCAAGCATGTTATTAAGATGAATTTTTATTTATTGATACATTCTTCTTTTGTTCAATCAATTATATTAGTCAAATGTAAATGCAATTGTATTCATATCCATCATGGTTTGATACTTTAGCTCTATTAATACAATATAAGTGTCACTTTGACAGTGAAATTTCTCCTATAGATTACTAAGCCCTCTCTAATGGTTGGCTTGAACTAGGCCCCTATGACTTAGGATCCTCTCCTCCTCTATGATTGAAACCCATCATCCTTAAAAAGAGAATTTGTATCATCATAACTCATAGCATACAACCAAAAATAAGAATTTGGCAACCTCTCTTGAGTCCCAAAACAATTTGTTTTCATAGAACGCTTGTAATGAATTTTTAATGATTTTTACTGCACTTGGTCCCCTTTCTTATATTGTCCTCTTAAATATTCTTTTGCCCAAAACTCTATGTTCACCCCTAATAATAATATCCTAAATTTTGGGGACTTGAATCTCTAACTTAATCCAACTTTCGTGTAATATCTAAAAGTAGATTATCTCTAAAGTGAATGAACATTACACTACCTATAACCAAAAAAAAATTATAAAGTGGAGACTAGTGACAAGGTTGAAAGATTTACTTTGGAGGCTATTGATGATATAGTGTAAAAATTTATGAAAGGGTTAGCTTAGAAGTTTTATAAGTGGAATATCTTAGGTCAAGAAGAGTTGAATTTTATTAAAGCCAATTTGTCTTCTATAGCTAAAGAAAGAATATAGAGATAATAATTGCTAACCTCTAGCATAAGTATAGTAGAATGATGAAGAATGTGGTGAAAATTGTTTCATTCATAAACAATATGGTAAAAAAGATGATGTTATATATGTTTGTACTATTTTAGTATAAAGAGAGAATTCCAAGAGCCATTGACATGAGAAGGTGGAGAATGATGCTTGTTTTATGTCTAGGTCTTCTAAAATAGTACATGTTAATTATGATACTCTGGAAACTACTCCCTTTGAGGAGGTCTATGCTAATATTTCTGCTATCCTTCATTGATAATCTTGACAAGCTCAACAAGAAGTGGTAGATTGTGAAGGGTAAGACTCTTTTGTTAAACAATTAGATGGTTTTTTAGCATTCTTTAGTATTCTCTTGGTCTTGATTATTTTTATCTACTTTTTTCCTCTCTATTCTTATGGTTTCTTTTGTCCATTTTTTGATAGCCTCGCAAGTCGTAATTTACATCTCTTCTACTTGATGGCTACATTGTAAAAGGGTTTAGGTCATAACATAATATATTGATTAAAAATAGTTCAACAATAGAGTTAGACATAAATTAAAATAGTTTTTTCATAATTTTGTTTCTATTGTGTCTCTTTTCTCAATTTCATTATGGAAAACCATCTTGACATTAAATTTGGAAGAAAAAAATCTATGTAATTGAATAATCGCTACTTGAGGTAACTTGATCACTATTTCTAATTTATTTTTAAATAATATGTAGTTGAAATTTAATTTTGTGCAGTAAATATTTGGGCTAATTTTGAACACCACTTTTTATGTCTATTTAATTTCCTGAACATATATTATTGGTTTTATAGAGAATTTCTGTGTTAGTGTGAATAAAGCTATGTACCTAACTACTATTTTCTTAGTATGAAAAAATATCCTTAAAAAATATAATATTTTTATGAGAATAACTAGATAGGCAATATCATATCGCTTGAACTCTAATTAAAAAAATTGAAATGAGACTGTGTTAGTCCTAAGATCTAATTAATGAGAGGGGGGTGAATTAGTAATCTATTAAATGATCTGACCTTATAAACTTAAAACCACATTCACAAGATTAACCTTAATCTCAATAAATGAAAATCATAAATATGTAAGTGCATGCACAAAGTTGACACACAAATTTATCTCATGGAAACCTAAATAGGGAGAAAACCAAAGTGGGAATTAGTACCCACTAAATGATGTACTTTTATGAAGTACACCCTATGAGGAGCTTAACCCTATTATGAGTTTATAATAGCATTGTTAGGTGCTACCCGATTAAGGGATTTTCCTTAGGCCTTTTAGGACCTTTACCCTGTTAAGAGTAGCCTTGTTAGAAGACTTTGAAAAATTTGACAATGTGTCCCCTTGTTAGAGGGTTTACAACAAAGATCTATGATGATCTACCCTATTAAAGGATTTAACCTACTGCAATAATTATGGAATGACAGAAAGAATGATTTGTAGAATAACACTATCTCTTCTTGATTAGATCCACTAAAGCAAACAATCTCTTCTCAAAACACTTAACACTTCCCTGGCTTGATCACAACTTACACTTGTCACGACACTTGTCCAACACATGATCAACACACTTAAATTTCAACTTCATCCATTATATACTAAACATTTAAGTCCACCGCCTTAATCAAGCCCTAAAGTAGAATTTCAAACATATTTCTCACATCCAACTGATGGGGAGCTTAAACTCCTCTAGATATTTCTTGCTCTTTTTAAGAACTTTTGTTTAGTCTTCCTAGGATAACTATCTCTACCTTATCCAAAGGACACTCTTATGGTCCTTTACTTCTTTCAGAGCTCTCCACCAACTTCAAACTCCCTTCCTATCCTTCTCAATCCAATTTTGCACCCATAGACTCAACTAAGATCATTTTCTCCCAATCCGTTCTTAGCAATAAGAATAGGTATCCTTACTATTCCTTGTTCCTTTTCAACCAATTTTTATCCACTTTTATGTATTCTTCCAAAGGTTTTCCATCTAGTTCCTACTTTTCTTGATTTTAGGCCTTTTAGCCTTTTTAGCCGAATTAGGCCTCCTCAAAACTTAAATCTTTGATTTCCTTAAAACTATCCTTAGTAACCAACTAAATTGACTGTGGATTCTTTATGAGGTCAACTTAGGCTCAATTATTTTCAATTTTTTATGTCTTCAAGTTGTCTATACATAGGATTTCTACCAAACCCCTATTTTTAAGGGTTTCTAGGGCATGTAGTCTAGTCAAGTTCCTTTTCTTTCACTAGTTTATCTAATAGCCTCCTCTAATATTATCCTTGCATACACATATCAAGGACACTTTCCCCTACACCTATCCATGATTTATTGGCTCAAACCAATCCATCTAGAAATCTCTCTTACTTCTATTCAGTTCAAACTCCTAGCCAGAATACCACTATACTCGCCTAGGGCTTGATGGAAAAATTAACTCCCCTACACACACAAACTAAAAAATACATATTTACACTACTTACACAGTCCCCTACTTTATTCTAAGTGGTCATTGAAGTTCAACCACGGGAACTCAAGTGGGACTCATTTTTACATGACTAGCTTTGAACAAACCAATGTAGCAGTGAAACAAAAGGAATTTTAAAAATAGATAAAAAAAGAGATAAAATACAAAAATAGCTCCATATAATTAAATTAAATAACAAAACTCAAAGTCAAAATTCATTAATTGAGTCCATTTAATCCATTAAATATCTGGATGAAGGCTCTGTTACAAAACACAGTCCAATTCTTTCCTTTTCAAAACATAGTTGGTACAATAACCAATCCAAACATTAGATTAGAGTTTTTTCGGGATTAAATATTCTATCCCCACATGTTTGGGACCCTAGGTTTGGATTTGAGCACCGTTAAACCCATTTCCTAGATTTTAGGAAATGTTGTCATGTCAACTTTGCAAAGTTGCAAAGTTGTCATGAGCAAATTTTACAAGTTTTTCTCATTTGATGTTCCACTAACCTAGATTTCTCAATTTTAATCTAAATTTTTCCATTAGTCCTTAAGACACTAAAAAACATAAAAATTATAAATTCCACTCCATTTTGGAGTCTTGGTCAAACTTTGACCCATGTTTACTTTTCTAGGACTTGAACACTAGAGCCTAATTGAATAGACAAAAGACATGAATCCAAACACTCTTACCTCTAAAAACACACCAAAAAAAACTTGGGACTTTATCAGTAGTCCTTATTACCCTGGTGGTTGGCTAGAACCACCTACAAGAAAAAATTTGCAAAGATATTTCTTGAGACCTTAAGGTGCTCATGCACCATTCTCCCCCTGCAAGAAGAAAGTCAAGTTACTTGAGGTGTGACAAACTCAAAACTGATGCAATGCTTCTTAAATTCAATATCTTCTATCTATGTAGCCTCTGACCTAGGTTGTTTCTCGCACTTTTCTAGATGCTCCATGTATGTCTTACTTGTTAGAAACACTGAGAGGGGGGGGTGAATTAGTGTTTATCTATTTATTATATTTCAGCCAATTAAACATAAAGCAAATATGCATCCAAAGAATCATAACACAAGAAAACATAACATATGATATGATTATGGAGAACCTTGATCAGAGGAAAAATCTAGTGGGGATTAGTACCCACAAATATTGTACTAGGTATAATGAACCTGTTAAAGTTCCTTTGCCCTGTTAGAAGCAATCTTTACAAATTAAGTACAATGACCTGGTTAAAGGTCTAACCCTATTAGGAGTCTTTTAAAAAACCCTGTTAAAGGTATATGGCTCGCTACATAGGATCACTGCCCAATAATATGAAGGCTACAACCCTTTGAATGTTGATATGCACTATATAAAAAATGAACTGCTATGATGACACTGTTGTCTGATCAATTCTGTGTATGCGCGAATGCTCTTACTCCTTTAAAGAGCTATATCATCTACTGACTTCATTATACTGCTCATCTATATCTTCCTCATGCATAATAATTGACTCATGTAACATAACATTACATTACATACTTATATGTTTACAATTGAATAGGCGTGACCCAAAACATAACACTAGTAAGCCTTTAAACCAAAATATACAATGCTTCCAAACAAGTCAGCCTAAGCATGTTTACTACAACAATAATTACATTTATAAAAACTTATAACTAAAGGATCTTAGCCATTACATTACAAAATCATTCACGTTGATCAAAACTGTAGTTGGCTTCCATGCTTTGTTTCCTAGACTGCGGGTCTACTAATCTGCCTATAACTTTTTTGTACTGATGTTCTGTACTCTTCACATCTGGATCTAGCATGTATATACACCATAGAGTATATACCTAAGCACGCATGGTCTGGTTTGTTCTCTAACATGTGCACTGATCTCTGTATGTGTCTATCTGCCCTATTTTCAAACTTAGTCATTTTGTCTTTCATAACAGAACTTAAGTATGACTTTGTTGCCATGATTGACAACACAAAATAAGTCATGCCTCCTTAGGAAGTCAACTTTCCAACATTACTCCGAGTCTTCTTTTTCACTCTTGAATCCAAAAAAATTTCAACTTGTGGCTTAGCTTAGATAGGTACTCTCTCTTCTTCCAAATCCTTTTTTATGTATGTACTATACTCCTGCTCCTTCACATATGTTCCTATGTATCTTATTAGATCCTTCACATTGAAAATAGGATAAAGAGACATCTCCTTGGGTAGATCCACTTTGTAGGCAATGGAGCCATACTTAGCTAACACCTTGCATGGTCCAATCCTTTTCATATGAAGTTTTCTTGGTATTCCCTTCTGTAGCCTAGCCTTGTTCAAGTATACCATCACCAAGTCTCCTACCTCAAACTATAAGTCTCTTCTCCATTCATCCTTCTTAGCTTTAAGCTTTTGATTTGCATCCATTAGTTTTGATTTGTACCGGTGGTGCTGCATAGCAGAGCCGCCCAAGAGCCGCTCAGGGGCCACCACCACACCATTGGCTAGCCACCAGCCTACCACCTCTGCATAGGGCTGACATCATCAATCATGTCAGCGGTCAGAAAAAAACATTTTGGCAATTTTTCAAAATTTTCCGGTAGGTTTCAGTTTTTTCTGGCAACTGAAATTTTTTTTTGGCAAGTAACGACGGGCGTCAAATTTTTGCTCACAGATGGGTGACGGTCATTTGGACGTCAAATTTTTTCCTGTTTCTGTGTTTTTCCAGCGAGTGGTTTTTTGGAGGGGCACTTGGTTTTGTGGCCGTAACTTGAGCATACGGTGTCTGTTTTTTAAAAATAAAATATCACCGAAAAGGTGTTTCTAATCTAGACATGTTGATGCTAGTCTTGATTTCTGGTTCCGCCATTTGAGATTCTATTTTTAGTTTCAAAGTTGAGGATTTGTTTTCCTCCTTCTCTGCATTCAAAAACTCAAGTTTTTCTCTAGTTATTTGTGTTTTTTGCTTCATCTTGTAGTGTACAAGAGTTAGTTTGATAGTTTGTGGGGGGGTGCATATTTCTTTCTACATTTTCAATTCAGAGAGACCCTTCTACTTTCATCTTATTCTCTCAATGTTGGACACATCCATTGTCATTCTGACTCCACATAACTACCACACAAGGAAGCCACAAATGACCAGACTCCTCATGTCACAAGATTTATTGTCCTACCTGGATACAGTTCAGCCAATTCTTCAGAGGCCTTATGAGGCTCTTATGCATAGAAATAGGATGGATGAGGCAATGGGCCTCATTGCCATGAATATTTTAGATGGGTTTTTGTTCCACCTAGATGGTCTGACCACACCCAGGGATATGTGGGACAAGTTTTCCACCTTGTTTGGCACCATGAATTAGTTCAGGATTCTCCAGATAGATGCAGAGTTCACCTCCTTGGTACCTGAATCATTCACCAGTATTGAGGACTTCTTGATGAAGTTCAAGTCTCTTCATTCTATTTTACAAGTTGCTAGCAAGACGAAGTCAGATGATGAGTGTATCTTTCTGATACTCTCAAAGCTTCATGGCCCTTATCAGATTTTCACTTCTACCTTCTACTCCATTATGGATGCACTAGGTGCATGTCATGTTATGCCCTCTTTTGAGACCTTTTGTGATAGGTTAACTCGTGAGTAGTCCAAGCTTAGTCAGATGGATTCTCTTACAGGTTCACAGTCACAAGCATTGCTTGCCAAGTCATCTAAGGATACATAGAAGCTGAAGCTGAAGTAGATATCTGATTCCTCTTCTCAGCACTCTACTAGCCCACCATATTCTTCTAAGAAGGAGAAACAAAAGACTCAAAACCCCACATGTTCATATTTTTAGAACGGGTCCCATGATGAGTCACAATGTTTTTAGAAGAGATTTGATGGCTATGAGAAATAGATTGCAGATTTGCAAGCTCTCCTTCAGAAGAGCACTATTTCCTCTCCATCCTCACAGGAGTTTTCTTTTCAATCTTCTGCCTCATCTTCGACATCTAGATAGGATTTTGGACAAGCTCATGCATTACAGGCTTCTGTTGCATCCCCTTCACAAGTTCCTTGGATACTTGATTCAGGTGCTTCTCACCATATGGCATCTTCTCTGAGATCTTCTCTTCCATTGAGGCTTCTCCTATTCCCCACATTCTCACGGGGAATAACATTGTTATGCTAGTCTATGGGAAAGGTTCTGTATGCATTTAGGATGGCACATTCAATGATGTATTATATGTTCCATCTCTATCTACAAACCTTCTCTTGATTTATGAGATTACAAACAGTGGATCAGTTAAGACAGTTGAGTTCACACCAGATTTAGTCTTCATTTAGGATAGTGTGATAGGTGGCATTGTTGCTATAGGGACAGATGATCATTCCACCCATCTCTACACCTTCACCCATTTTGGTCCACCATCTCCATTATTGGAGCTCAGCTCTCCTCTTCCATGAGAGCATCGTGTGGTGCAGTCAGGTCACTTGAACCTCTATGTTGTTCCTGAGACCACTGCTGTGATTGCCACACCACATCTTGCTAAGGTTCTTTCTCTTTAGTAGGACTCTTCTTTAGCACTGCTAGACCCTCCAACTCCATTTATTGAGCCACCAAGTGTAGTTGTTGAGGATTCTACAGAGGACACTCTTCTCCTCTCTCATGATAGTGTCAGCACACCCGTCATACCACTTGCATTGGGGATTCCATTTCAAGATCCTTGTGTCTTCTCATTTGAGCATAAGCTCGGCCTTCTAGTGACACCTCATCTTTTGAGGTCACCTCTTCAATGCTCACCTCCTTTCACTCCTTTGTATTGGAGTCATGGTGGTTTTTTCATTGATCCAGGGGTTCTTTCTTTCCGGGGGGGCTTTGGAGCCTTGATCCTCTCTCACGGGGGGGTTGGCAGCACACATTGTACTTATGGCTTTGAGAGAGTCTCTTTAATTCATTCTTTTTGTCTTTTCTTTCTTTTTCATCTCTTTTTGGAGAGGAGTTTTTCCCACTGGGTTTTCTCCTTTACTCCAGTTTACAGAGATTTCCTTGTATTGGGTACTTGATCAGACCTTATTGCCAGGACCTTTTTTTCCTGGTTTATTAGTTTTTCTAGGTTAGCTTCCTCCTAAGATTCACTTAAGGGGGGGTGTTAGAGTAATAGATATATTTTACTTTATAATTAAATCATTTTGGTTTAATTAATTAAGTCCTCTATTGTTCTATTTCACTTAAGCTTACTCCTTTTAGGTGAATAATAATAAATATTTATATTAATTATTATTCCTCAACCTAGCTTTGTGTGGCTTTAGGGTTTCCATCCTTATAACCCACTTTTGTAATTATTTGTTCATTCTCTCTTAATACAATTTGAGCTCTGACATTTTTGGGCACAAGAGGGTTTTGCTTTTTCCATATTTTTACTTCATTCTTTGTGACAGGTATTGTGCATGCAGCTGGATCTTGGAGTTGAATCTGATATTTCATCAGTTTCTACATTTTTTCTCTCTCTTGTGATGATTTGATTTCATCATGTGCTATACTGAATCCAAGACCAGTAGTGTTCCCTTTTTTCCTTTGCGCATTGAGATAGGATTGAATCAAATCATAACTTGTGTGAATTTTATCAATCTTAGCTTTTGCTTCTGTTAATTTAGATTCCAACTTCTTCTTTATGTTTTCCAATTCCAGAACTTTCATGTTTGCCTACAGAAGTTCATCTTCCAATTGTTTGCTTTCTTTGATCTTGTCTTCAATGGTGTTCTGGCTATCTGTAAGTTGTTCCTCCAGATCTTCAAGTTTATCCTTTAGATATTTATTCTCTTCATTAAGCCTTTTGACCATTTGTCCTAGATCACTTGTAGAAAAATCTTTCAGATCTTTTGTTAGCCTTTTAATAAGTATTTGAGAGCCATCATTTTTCAATCTTAGTTCTTCATTTTCCTTCTCTGATCTGTCAAGATCTTCAAGAGCATCTTCAAGATTCTTTTTCAAATGTTTTGCTTCAGCTGAGTCCATGATCTCCTCAAGTGGTTAAAATTTATTTCAGAGGACCAGAGCTCTAATACCAATTGTTAGAAACACTGAGAGGGGGGGTGAATCAGTGTTTATCTATTTATTATATTTCAGCCAATTAAACGTAAAACAAATATGCATCCAAAGAATCATAACACAAGAAAAAATAACACATGATATGATTATGGAGAACCTTGATCAGAGGAAAACTCTGGTGGGGATTAGTACCCACAAATATTGTTCTAGGTATAATGAACCTCTTAAATTTCCTTTGCCCTATTAGAAGTAGTCTTTACAAATTAAGTACAATGACCTGGTTAAAGGTCTAACCCTGTTAGGAGTCTTTTACAAAACTCAGTTAAAGGTATATGGCTCACTGCCCAATAAGATGAAGACTAAAACCCTCTGAATGTTGATATGCACTATATCAAAAATGAACTGTTGTGATGACATTGTTGTCTGATCAATTTCGTGTATGCATGAATTCTCTTACTCCTTTAAAGAGCTATATCATCTACTGACTTTATTATACTACTCATCTATATCTTCCTCATTCATAATAATTGACTCATGTAACATAACATTACATTACATACTTATATGTTTACAATTGAATAGGCGCAACCCAAAACATAACACTAGTCGGCCTTTAAACCAAAATATACAATGCTTCTGAATAAGTCAGCCTAAGCGTGTTTACTACAACATTAATTACATTAATACAAACTTATAACTAAATGCGCTTAGCCATTACATTATGAAATCATTCACGTTGATCAAAACTGTAGTCGGCTTCCAAGCTCTATTTCTTAGACTACGGGTCTACTAATCTGCCTGTAATTTTTTCGTACTGATGTTTCATACTCTACACATCTAGATCTAGCATTTATATACACCATAGAGCATATACCTAAGCATGCATGGTCTGGTTTGATGTATAACATGTGCGCTAATGTACTAATCTCTATATGTGTTTGTCTGCCTTGTTTTCACACTTAGTCATTTTGTCTTTCATAATAGAAATTAAGTATGTATTTGTTGCCATGATTGACAACACAAAATAATTCATGCTTCCTCAGGAAGTCAACTCACCAACATTACTCTGAGTCTTCTTTTTCACTCTTGAATCCAAAATCTTTTCAACTTGTGGCTTAGCTTGGATAGGTACTCTCTCTTCTTCCAAATCCTTTTCTATGTATGTACTATACTCCTGCTCCTTCACATATGTTCCTATGTATCTTATTAGATCCTTCATATTGGAAATAGGATAAAGAGACATCTCCTTGGGTAGATCCACTTTGTAGGCATTGGAGCCATACTTAGCTAACACCTTGCACGGTCCAATCCTTTTTATATTAAGTTTTCTTGGTATTCCCTTCTGTAGCCTAGCCTTGTTCAAGTATACCATCACCAAGTCTCCTACCTCAAACTATAAGTCTCTTCTCCCTTCATCCTTCTTAGCTTTAAGCTTCTGATTTGCCTTCATTAGTTTCTTCTTCACTTTCTCAAGGTCTTCTCTCATTGACTGAGAAAAATCATCAGCATTTCTATTGATCCCTTCATAACCTTTTAGATCTCTAAGCTCAAAAATACCCCTTGGATGTAATTCATACACAATCTCAAACGGACTCTTACTAGTAGTCTCGTTTGCACTATCATTATAAGAAAACTCTACTTATGGAATGATTTGTTCCCATCCTTGTCCGTACTCCTTGGTTAAACGTCTCAATAAATTACCATGGACCCTATTAATTACTTATGTTTAGCCATCCATTTGAGGGTTATATGCATAACTATGAGCCAAATTAGTACCCAATCTTTTCCAGAGGGTTTTCCAAAAGTGTCCCATAAATTTCACATCTTTGTCTTCAACTATGCTCATTAGAAAACCATGTATCCTTACTATCTCCTTGAACAAAAGGTGGGAAATGTGACTGACACCATGTGTTGTTTTACATGGGATAAAGTAACTCATCTTACTAAATCTATCCACTACCACAAACACACTATCTAAACCAGTTGGTGTCCTAGGTAGCTCCACTATGAAATCCATACTTATGCACTCCCATGGTCTATTTGGAATAGGAAATGGTTGATAAAGACCTACATTTGATGATTTCCCCTTTGCCTTCTGACATACTCCACATTGCTCAACATACCTCCTTATATCTTTCTGCACTTTAGGCCACCATTAGAATCTCTCCACTAGGTCTAGGGTTTTGTTTAACCTAAAGTGTCCACTAAAACTGCCATTTTTCTTCTTTTGGATGAGGTTCTCCCTCATGGAACCCCTTGGAACACATAGTTGTTTCCCTCTGAACAATAAACCATTCTTTAAATTCTAGTCTGCATATTCATTATGAAAATTATTTTCAAAATCATTACATACCTTATAGATCTCTGTGAAATTTGCATCTCCTTCATAAAGATCCTTGAATCCTTCAACCCCTATGTTCTAGAACTATATTTCTTGAACAATAAGAAACCTCCTACTAAGTGCATCTACAACCTTGCTGTTTACCCCCTCCTTGTGCTTGGTTGTAAAAGTGTATGATTACAGAAACTCCGTCCACTTTATTTGCCTCAAATAAAGCTTCTCTTGTGTGTTTATGTAGCTTAAGGCTTGGTTCTTAGTGTATACAACAAATTATTTTGGAAACAAATAGTGCCTTCACTTCTTAAGAGTTTGCACCAATGCATAAAGCTCTAGATCATAGGATGAGTACCTATAATTTGCTTCATTTAACTTTTTACTAAAGAAGGCCACTGGTCTTCCTTCTTGGCTTAGGACTGCCCCTAGTACTATGTTGCTAGCATCACATTCCATAATGAATAGTATGTCAAAACTTGGTAACACCAGAATTGGTTGATTAGTACTTCCTTATTCAATCTTTCCAACCCTTCATTGGCTTCATTGGTCCATATGAACTTTTTCTTGACTCCACCCTTTATAGTATCTACGATAGGTGCAAAGATTTCACTGAATATTATCACAAACTTCCTATATAATTGGGCAAACCCATGGAAGATTCGCACTTTAGTCCCTGTCTTAGGAGTAGGCCAACTCAAAATGGATTAAACTTTACTCTTATCCATCTTCAAGTCACCTTGGGATACTACAAATCCTAGGTATACTAACTCTTGTTTCATGAATGTACCCTTCCCAAGGTTTATGGTTAACTTTTCTTCTTTAATTTTTTTCAACAAAAGTTGTAGATGCTTCATGTGCTCTTATTTTGTTTTGCTAAAGATGAGGATATCATCTAGGTATACTACTGCAAATACCCCTAAGTAATCCTTTAAGACTTCATTCATGACCCTCATAAAAGTACTAGGTGCATTTGTAAGCCCAAATGGCATTACTAACCACTCATATAATCCCTCTGTGGTTTTAAAATATAAGTTCCACTCATCCCCCTCTTTCATCCTAATCTGATAATATCCTCTTTTAAGATAAATCTTTGAGAAGTATGTAGCACCCCCTAAGCAATCCATTAAATCTTCTATTCTAGGAATAGGAAATCTGTACCTTATTGTTATCCTATTTATTTCCCTAGATTTAGTACACATTCTCCACTTACCTCCCTTCTTAGGAGCCAATACCACTAGAAAAGAACATGGACTAATGCTCTTTTTTATCAGGGCCTATTCCAAAAGATCTTTCACTTGCCTTGCAATCTCTTTGTTCTACTCTAGTTTCATATTGAAGGCAACTTTGTTTGGTAGTGATGACCCTGGCACAAAGTCAATCTGATGACTCATTTCTCTTTTTGGAGGTAGTATTGCTAGTGTCCCTTCACATATGATGTCTTGGAACTGATCTAACAGTTGTCTGACTTCTACAAGCATAGGTGTTTGTTTGGGTGTCTCCTCCTCCTTTGGTTTCACCAATTTTTCATAACCAATTCCTTCTTCCTCCTTCATGTCTTTTAGGAATTCTTTCCCACTCATTAGAAGAGTATTAGAGTCCATCTTCTCCACTATATCTTCCTCTATCAAAGATTGTATCTTATAAGTTACTCTATTCTTCTTGAATGAGTACTTATTCTCCTTTCAATGTTGGACTACCTCTTTGTCATATTTCCATGGTCTTTCTATCAATAGATGGTATGTATCCATTGGTAGCACATCACAGAGTATCTTGTCTTGATACTTTCCTATAGTGAAATCCACCCACACTTGTTCATTGACCAATATGTTTTTCCCCTTATTCAACCAATTCACTTTGTAAGGAGAAACATGAGGTATCTTAGTCAATTTTAACTTTTGCATTACTTCCTCTGAGATTACATTATCTGTAGACCATGAGTCTATTATTACCCTACAAAGCTTGCCAAGAATCTTACACTTGACCCTAAAAAGAGCCCTCCTTTTTTTTTGTTAATCCATTGTAGGTTCTTTGATAAAAATCCTCATAAGCATGAGGTTCTCTCCCTTTTCTAAATCAAAACTTACCTTAGACTCTTTGTTCATGTCTTCTTCTTGCACATATGCAATTTTATTTTCACCTTGTGAAGATGATGGATTATCCAGACATCTATAGGCATCCTGACCCATTTGGCCACAATTATAACACTTTTTGGAAGCAAAATGTGAGCTTCTTCCAAAACCACATGATCTGCCTCTTCCACCACTGTGAAAAACCTCTTCCTCTGCCATATCCTCCTTTATTATTTCACTCATGGATTTTTTCAACAAACTTGGAGTCTCCTTAGCCTCTAGTCTCATTTATTCTACCACTAGAACCTCCTCTATGTCCTCCTCTAGAATCTCTACCTCTTCCTCTACCCCTAGAGATTGAGTCTTGCTTCTTTCTAATTTTCTCTTCCACCTTAAGGGCCATTTGAAAACAACCATGGATAGAAGTTAAGGTAAAGAGGCTTAACTCTTCTTGAATGTTCCACCTAAGGTCATTGATATACCTAGAAACTTTAATTCTCTCTACCTCTTGCACTCTGGACCTAAGGCATAGCTTTTGGAATTCTTTATTTTAGGATGCCACATCTCAATCTTTGTGTCTAAGATTTTTCCTCGATCTGTGTAGTTGGATTTCATAATCGTCTAGTAGGTAGTTTTCCTTCACCTTATCAACCATAGCTTTCCAATTGGCTATTGGCTTCTTCCCTTCTCTTTCTCTTTCCTCCTGCAAGAACTTCCACTAAGTTAATGTGTGTCCTCTTAGCCTTGATTTGGATATCTTTACTTTATGTGCTTCTGTGATTCCATCACACTGAAAGTGATTTTCCATACCCTCAATCTATTTCATCACTAATTTTTCATCCATTTGTCTAGAGAAACTAGGGATGCCTTCTAAGGCCTTGCCACTTAGTTCCTTGAGGGCTTTGAGGAAAGGTTCCTCAGGAAATGGAGGGTCCAGTTCTGGTTTTTCCTCCTCTTCAACTTGACTCTTTCCTTTTTCTTCATCCTCTCATATCTATTCTATCATCTTGCTTGCAGTCTCTACAACTTCTGCTAGCTTTTTCTTCATCTCCTCCAGAGCTTCTTCTAGAATTTATTCTTGACTTGTTTCTCTAACAAGTCTCTTTCCAACTATGTATTGGTCACCATGGTGCTTTCACCAATGGATTCACTTCCTTCTGTCATAGACTATCCAATTCTCAAGCCTTACAATGGCTCTGATACCACTTTGATGGGGATCTCTAACTCCTCTATAGCTTTCTTTCTCTCTTTCAAGACCTTTTCTTTGGTCTTCCTAGGGTACCTATCTCTACCCTATCCATAGGACACTTCTATGGTCCCCTACTTCTTTTCGATCTCTCCACCAACTTCAAACTCCCTTCCTATCCTTCTCAATCTAATTATGCACTGATAGGCTCAACTAAGCCCATTTTCTCCCAATCTGTTCTTGGCAATAGGAATAGTTATCCTGACTATTCTTTGTTCCCTTTCAACCAATTTTGATCCACTTTGATGTATTCTTCCAAAGGTTTTCCATCGACTTCCCACTTTTCTTGATTTTAGGCCTTGTAGCCTTTTTAGCCCAATTAGGCCTCCTAGAAATTGAAATCTTTGATTTCCTCCAAACTATCCTTATTAACCCACTAAATTGATTGTGGATTCTTAATGAGGTTAACCTAGGCTTCTAGGTTTTAGGTCTTCAAGTTTTCTAGACATAGGATTTCCACCAAACCCTTATTTTCAAGGGTTTATAGGGCATGTGGTCTTGTCAAGTTTCTTTGCTTTCACTAGTTTCTCTAATGGCCTCCTCTGATATTCTCCTTGCATACACATATCAAGGACACATTCCCCTACACCTCTCCACCATTTATTGGCTCAAACCAATCCATCTAGCAATCTCTCTTACTTCTTAATTGTTCAAACTCCTAGAAAAAATACCACTGTACTTGCCTAGGGATTCATCGAAAAATTAACTCCCTTGCACAAGAAAAATCCAAAATACATTTTTACACTATTACACAGTCGCCTACTTTATTCCAAGTGGCCATTGAAGTTCAACCATGGGAACTCAAGTGGGACTCATTTTTACATGACTGGCTATGAAAAAACCAATGAATGAGTGAAACTAAAGGAATTTACAAAATGGCTAACAAAAGAACAAAGCTACCAAATAGCTCCACAAAGTTAAATTAAATAACAAAACTCAAAGTATCAATGTATTAATTTAGTCCATTCAATCCATTAAAGATCTAGATGAAGGCTCTGTTACAAAACATAGTCCAATTCTTTCCTTTTCAAAACACAGTCCATAAAATAACCAGTCCAACCCTTTGATTAGGGTTTTTCTAGGCTTAAATAGTCTATCCCCTCATGTTTTGACCCC
Source organism: Thuja plicata (assembly GCA_018584345.1). Lineage (NCBI taxonomy): Eukaryota > Viridiplantae > Streptophyta > Pinopsida > Cupressales > Cupressaceae > Thuja > Thuja plicata. The sequence continues at coordinate 3,183,218 of MU224061.1, forward strand.
TAGGTCCCAATTTGAGCACCATTAAATCCATTTCCTATATTTTAGGAAATGTTGTCAGGACAACTTCACAAAGTTGCAAAGTTGTCATGAGCAACTTTTACAACTTCTTGTCATTTGATTTTCCACTAACCTAGCTTTCTCAATTTTACTCTAAATCATTCGATTAGACCTTAAAATACTTAAAAACATCAAAATTATAAATTCCACTCCATTTTGGATTCTTGGTCAAACTTTGACCCATGTTGACTTTCTAAGGACTTAAACAATAGAGTCTAATTGAACAAACAAAAGACATGAATCCAAACACTCTTACCTCTAAACACACACCAAATCAAACTTGGGACTTTATCATTAGTCCTTATTACCCTAGTAGTTGGATAGAACCACCTACAAGCCAAAATTTGTAAATATCTTCCTTGAGCCCTTAAGGTGTTCCTCCATCAGCAACGTTCCTCAAGAAAAAAATTAAATGCACAAAACATATTTTTTGATAACATTATGTTTTTCCATTAGTATACTTAAGTTAAAAACATGATAAAGGTCATCGGTATAGACATACCTGATAGACAACATAGTGTATAACCAATGAGATGACAATGCTTGTCATGAAAATGCTAAGTATAGAACTGCCTGACGAACACTGTCAAGTGTTGAACTGATGATAAAGCATGAAGGACATCATCGATGGTACAATTTTATCAACATCCCCGATAGAGAAGAAAAGTCATGGAACTTGATAAATAGTTCAATATAGGGATAGTGACTGAGCAAAGAATGAAAGAAACCTGACAGAGTAACAAAGCAGCCTGTCTATCAGAACCGACAATTAGTACATAACCTGCAAATAGTGGATCTGACTTTGCACATCAGATAAAACATTGTAATTCTATTTAAATATTTTTAAATTTGGTTTGAATAATTACTTGAGGGTCAATAAATTATATTGTAATTGTTTTAAAGCATCCGAACGGATCTAAAACATAACTAACTAAAGATCAAGCTCAAGTTGTAAACCTTGGATCTAGAATTAACTTGAAAAGAGTGAATCAAGAATGGACTTAGAAACTATTATATATAGATGTTCCATAATTGTAATAGATATAGTTGAAAAAATATTGTAGCCATGAAGAGCATCTAAGCAGTAGTAGTGGATTCATACAAAGTTCAAAAACATGTCATATCAGTTCTCAAGAACACAGACAAGGCTACCGACAAGCAGAGACAAGGTATCATTCAATCACTCAAGGTGATTACATATACATTGTAAGCTTTATAGGATCTTTTATCAACAATTAGAGATTGCATATACTATTAGATCAACATTTATAATGTATTTCCATTCTAAGAAGTGAATCACATCATAAATCCCTTAGTAGAAGGTGGACTTAATAGTTCTTGACAAATCTCTTAACAGAGTGCACACTTAATGGTGTTGCTAAAGCTTCAAACGAAGTAGATCCTAATAGGTCTCCACTCTAATACTCTTAACAGGGTAGATCATCAGAAGTGATCAAATTGTAAGCCTTAATCAGCTCCCTTCTTATCTGCAGATAGTGAAGTTTTGTGGGTGACATCCCCACTGTAGTTTTTACTTCCTAACATGAGTTTTCTGTGATATCCTATCTTTTGTTGTGCTATTTACGTTCATGTATGTTTCTTGAATGTTTACACATGTAAAGAACTTATGTTATAATTTCACATACATAAAGAAAGAAGAAGAGATAGATAGGTGAATATACAAATCTGATGACACAAAGGTTAATGGGATAATCACATAAAAATTTTAGAGGTACTAATTCACCCCTCCCCTCTCTGTACATTATTCTAGTAATTCCAACAATTGGTATCAAAGCTAAGTCTCTTTCTTGAAAAGCTTAAATACTTAAGAGAAAAGATCAAGACAATGGAAAATTATAGGCTGGATAAGACTATTGAGAATGAGCAGTTACAAATTCAGATTTACTATGAGCAGTACAAGGAGGCAAGAGTAAGAATGAGAAAGTTTCTCAATGAAAGAAAGACTATGGAAACTAGGCTTAGTGAAAAATATTATCAAGAAGAGGAGATCCCAGATTACTTAAACTCATCTGAATCAACAACAAGCAAATCATCAGACACATCAGTAGAAGAGATCACAAGTCTACAAGAGGTCAATCTACATTTGACAGAGAAAATCAAGATACTGCAAATTGGTCAAGAGACTCAGATGGTAAAAGTGATTGATGTCATGAATGATTCGAGAAAAGATGAATCAGAGAGAACATTGGCTATTGATGATAGGAGGGAAATCATAGAGAAGCTACAAGAAAAAGAATCAGAGATTCAAATACATATTGATCATCACCATCAGATTACCAATCAGATTATTCTTATGAGTCAAGAGGAAAATAGATTAAATACTGAACTCATTGAAAGAATACAGATCATCGATGAGATAAGAGAAGAGAATGAAAAGCTAAAGCATGAAGTCAGAATTCAGAATTAGCACAATTAATTAATCAAAAAAGCTGAAGATAGCAATAAAAGAATGGATGATTTTCTTGATGGACAAAGAAGAGTCAACAACTACACAGGTCTAGGGTACATCAACAATGGAGAATCATCTAATCAATCAGATCAAAGGAATTCTTATACAACTCCAAGAACCAAGAAGGTGTCATGTAATCACTGTGGAAAACCAAACCACACCTCAAACATTTTCAGAAACAAAATAAAATGTATTCTTCAATCACAATCTACTTTCATTGGTAATTGTTATAAATGCCACAAGAAAGGACTGAAGGCACATGAATGCAGATCAAAGGTGACAAATCCAAAGAAGGAAACCTACATGGACAAGTACTGTCCTACCTTCAAAATGGACAGACATACACATCAAGAGTGTTGGAAAAAGAACAAGAAAGTATGGACACCAAAAGAACCTGATAATAGCTATAAAACAACAAGAATCAGTAACTCATATGTTTGGGACTATAACACATGGGTAAAATGCACAACATGTGGAAGGTATGGTCATATTTCTACCAAATATATGAGAAAATGGACAAGAAGACCTAGAGGATGGACCAATCTAGGTATGGCATGTTTACATTGTCATAAGGTTGGACATGTGATAAAAGATTGCAAAGACCGACTGACAAAAACAAGCACTTATCTTAATGGAAACACCATTGATGACATCAAGAAGATGAGAAACAAGATGTGGAGAAAAGCTACAAACACTAAAGGTGCTGGAACAAGAAATGAAAATGATGACACCCCATCCAATGGATTTGGTGGCATCACTATTCCCAACTAAGTTGCACAAGTAAGTATGGAACTACATTATGACAAGTTATATTATGCATCAGTTCCATTACACATTGATCATATTGACAAAATTAGTATCATTGAAGATACACTATATTGTTACTTGTAATATTATTGAAAAACAATTCCATCAGTAAAATGGGTACCAATAAGCATCGGTGAACACACACAGTAAAGCTGACACTACTTACTGAAATATATTGGGCATTACACAAAAGCCAAGTTGCTAAGTGTAACCGATAGACATTGGTGATCTTTGAGTCATTAGAGGTTGTTGTCACCATCTTACTAACAATCATTAGTGAAATCACCAAAGCTGCTAGCTACCCAAAAACTTTGTGCCTACACCGACGATGTTATTTATGCCTCAACCAACAAACTCAGTCTTTGTACACTGACGAGTTGTTGGGCATTAATGACAACTTAGGGCACAAAAGGTTATAAAATTTTGATGGAAGAACTTATTTTGCACCCGTGATTTTTGAGCAACAAAGCAGAGCCAAGAAAAGTGATTGAAGAATAGATTGAAGTGTGAGCTCATCCAAATTCAAACACGACTCAATAGATTCATGAGTGATCATAGAGATTTAGTAAGTACCTAAAATCACTGACTGCACTGTGTTTAAATTATGGAAAGCCCTAAATTTCAAAATATGATGGGATCTACTTCAAGAACAGAAAAATTGAAAGAGGATAAGAAGAAAATGATTAATATTATTAGAAATAGTACTTGTGTTGAACCTAAATACAAGTTACACCCAAAAATTGCATCAAACTCGATGATTGTGGAGCATTCTCCAGAATCCCACCTAGGTTTTTTCTGGTAGAGGATGTAAGGTCCTATATACATTGCAAGATCTTAGAATTAGGAGATCTAGACCTAGATAAGTCCTATAGGGAACTATGTGATGACACTAGAAACCTGAAAGAAGAGCACATGCATCTAGAAGTGAAAGGTTTGACAAATGCATTACACTTTCCTAGGGTTTTTAAGACCGAATTGATATGAATAGTTCTTAGCAGAATGCATAACTAGACATTGTGGCTTGATGGGCCTAAATAAATAACAAAAGAGTTTATTCATGTGCTTACTGTATATTGCACAACCGACAAGATAAAATCTCACAAGCACCCATCCAGAAAGGAAGTAGAAGATTTAACAGGTGTAAAATCAGATAAAAGAGGTCTCAAGGTTAACACCATCACTGATGAGGAAATTAAGTTTGGTGTATGTGTGGTTGGATATAAAATATTTCAGGCCAGTAGAATGAACAACATAGCAAGCACTGCTATGAGCACAACCTACAAGATCATCAAACAAGGAAAGAATATGGATCTTTCAAAAATATTGTTAAGTCAACTTGAGGAAAACATGAACACTATAAGGTCATTAAGGACAAACACTTGAAAGTTTGGTTCTCTTATTATGTGCATATTCTTTTACTTTGAAGAATACTTTCCTTCTATAGGAAAAGTAGTATGGGATATAAACAAACCAATCACCATACAGATATGTGAGCACATAGAATCATTAGGTACAAATTTTGATGACGTAAAGAATGAATATTTCAAAGGATTTAAGGAAAATATGCAAGCAAGAACAAGGATACTAGAGAGTTTGATAGAAGACCACAAGGATGATATATGTTTTATGGTAGATACTGATTTTACTTATATCAAACTAGTAGCACCTAGAAAATCTTGGCTATCACCACTAGATTATGAAATCCAAATAGGAAAAGCTACAAAATGCATCAAGGCACTGTTGAATGAACCATTGGAAAACAAGCAACCAAGATTTGGCACTTATGAAGAAGCCAAACCAAAAATCAAGTCAGATCTTGTTGTCAAGAAAATTGTAAACAAGAAGAACAAAATGGTAAAGGATTTAACCAAGAAATTTGTAGTTACTGAAGAAGGTGAAGAGGAAACAGAAGAAAAGGATGAAGAAACTAAGGGCCAGTCACCCATTAGTGAAGATACAGTAAAGAGTGATTCATAGGCTACACAGTCAGATTCACCACCTCCTCCTCCACCTAAGAAATCAAGGACACCAACTGCTTCAAGAACAAGAAGACAAATAGTAAAGGAAGCAACTCCTTCACTGTTGAAGAAAGGGAGAGTGAGAACCTACAAAAGGAAACCAGTCTCACCAAAGGGGAAAAAAACCAAAAGGAGGAAGCTAAATAGAACAAGAGAAGATCTAGATGACTCAGCTATGGATGAATCTGACATAGAAGTAAAAAAAGGGAAAGAATCCTTGATCCCTAAAACCATTGATGAAATATGTAAAATATTTTAGAATCAAAATCTATTTCAGATCCTAATATTAGGAAATGGTTGAAACTTGATCTAGAGGATCAAAATAAAATTGAAGAAGCTATAATAGCTAAAATTTTCTAACACAATTATGTTCCACTTCAATTGAAGGAAGAGATGGATAAAATGATGAAAAAATATGAAAAGGAGTTCTCACCCAAAATGAGAGGATACAAATTCCTTCAAGGGAAGCTAATTGAGCTAGATCAAGAAAGCATTAAAAAGTGGTGTAAAGTACTCAAAAAGACCACTAAGGAAGCTAGCCCAAAGAAAGAACACATCATCATTAAAGATGCATAGAGTGACTCATCCGTTGAATTGGATAGAGAAGAGAGTGATACAACAGGTCACAAGAATACTGAAGTTGCAGATGAAGTATGGCCTGACACTACTCTTGACAAAACACAAAGTGAAGAAAGCCAAATTCCACCAAGCCCAACTCATATTGACTTGGATGATGAACCAGAGGTTACCAAAGAATAATTGACAATAAATGGTAACATAAATGAGGATGTCAATGATGAAACATGGTTGGATAATATAATTAATGAAATTATAGGAAAAGACCCTGCAAAAGAGGTGTAAAAATATGAATATGTCACTATTGCACAAGGTGATACCAATGGACATGATAGACTTACTGACACTGTAGAGGTAAATACCCTGACCAACATACAAATATTGATAGAAGCTATTGATATTAACTCTAGTAAGGAGAAATCATCTAATAAAGATGATAACATACTCAAGGACATGGGTAATTATGAAAATAAATATGCATTGGACACACAAAAGGATATAGACACAGATATGAAGGATGCAACCAAAACTCAACAAAATTTGTCTATTAACAAGGACAAAGGAGAAGATACTAATAAGGATGAAACATTGAGAAAGGATGAAGAAAAATAAAAGAGTGAAGAAGTTAAGCAAGATAATAGCATGAAGGAAAAGGAATAAAAATATGTTGATACACCCAAGGCCACTAAAGAGACATCTTCACACAACCAATAGGTGGATTCTGAACAGAAGCAACAAGAAGCTTCATCTTCTTGACCTTCACCTACCAAATCAATCTAATATCAAGATATACAACTGGTATTTCACCTATCCATCTCCCATCAAAAGAAGAAGAAGAAGAAGAAGAAGAAGAAATTAATAAAGAATGACTGCAACACTTGATGAGGTGATCGAAATACCCAAGAGGGATTTATCCACATTAGATGTTGAATCACTTCAAAAGTTTGGAGTGATATGTCAAAGAAAATCCCTACAAGAGAAAATGAGAAAAGCACATAGGGATGTCCAAGCACTTGACAAAGCTAGGGATATACTACATCAACTTGTTACTGAGGTAAAACTTGAAAATGACATATCAGTCATGGAACAAATTGTAGTTATTACTGATGCCATCACCACTCAAAGTGTAGCTGAAGAGCAGGCAATGGAAGAATGGTAAGAGAAGAAGTATCAACTCAAACTAGTTGAGAAAATCAGCCAAGAAGTGGCACAAAACAAGGTAAAGCTCTCTGAATTAGCAAGTCAATTAGAACCAATGATTGTAGAAGCTATTACCCTAGTACAAAAAATGTGCAAACTTGACAATTTCACAAAAGAGAATGGTGAAAAGTTTTCCCAATTAGATTCAGATCTAACAGCAAGTGCAAAATATTTAACCTCTGATGCAAATGCAATAAAGTTGCATCATGAAAAGATCACAGAGGTAAACAAGTTAAGACAAGAAATATGGGATGCAGAGACACAATTTAGGAATGAGGTTACCGAGCTATAGGCTCACATATTTCCAAACCTCACTACTCTTCAACAACACATTACAGATGCAACGAATATGATCTTGAACCTAGAGATGTTTTTGGTAGACATCATCTATAATATGCATGTGAGGATATCACTTGAGCACATGGATCTTGAAAATTCAAAGGAAAAATGGGAAAAGATGATGGAGGAAATCAAAGCCTCACACTCCCACATTTTTGACAATTTATAAGTACCTTTGCACTTATTATCAAAAATGGAGGAAAAGGATATCCATGTTGTATGTACAGTAGGAATAGATATGTAAAAATAGATATGTACAATATATCAAAAATCATAAAAAGGAAACAAAAAAGGGAAGGCAATTATATGTACATAAAATTACACTTACCGGCATATGCATAGGTGGAGTCATGAAATGACTAAGGATGAAGTATACACAGGTGTACATACTAATACATTGAGTATATTGCAGATACCATTTTTTGATACTAATGTCAAAGGGGGAGATTGATGACATTAATTTTTTCCATTAGTATACTTAAGTGAAAAACATGATAAAGGTCATCGGTATAGACATACCCGACAGACAACACACTGCATAACTAACCAGATGACAATGCTTGTCATGAAAATGCTAAGTATAGAATTGCCTGATGAACACTGTCAAGTGTTGAACCGACAACAAAGCATGAAGGACATCACCGATGGTATATTTTTATGAACATCACCGATATAGAAGAAAAGGAATGGAACCCAATGAATAGTTCAATATAGGGACACCGACAGAGAAAAGAATGAAAGAAACCTGACAGACTGACAGAGAAGCCCGAATATTAGAATCAATAGTCAGTTACAGAACCCACAAATAATGGATCTAAATTTCCACATGAGATGACACATTTTAATTCTATTTATGGAGTTTTTAATTTGTTTTAAATCATTACTTGAGGGTTAAGAAAGTATATTGTAGTTTTTTTTTAAATCATCCTAACAGATCTAAAACATAACTAACTAAAGATCAAGGTCAAGTTGTAAACCTTGGATCAGATGGATCACATTGTCATTTTCTAGCATGGCGATGGAGGTTTCTCTTTATGGTCAAAGTGGTGATGACTCTGAGTGGTGGCCTTTCCAATGCATAAAAATTGATTGGGGGAATATTTTCTAGTAGCATATGGCTTTTTAATGAAGGATTTGTTTCTAACGAATGACAATTATTATTATTATTATTATTAGAGAGACATAAAAATATTTTTTGATAGAAAATACTATTTGTTTCTTTATTTTTTCCAAAGATACATACTTCCAGACTTTATTTCTATCATGTTTATGCTGATTAAAAGTTAATTTTTCTCAACTAAGGCTTTTGAATTTTGGTTGATATTTAATATAGCTAAAATATATGTCATATTGTTTAGAAATTTTTATCTCATTAGACTCTAAAATTTATGTATGATGATATTTTTATGATGGACCATGTCTAAAAAACTTCCAATTAAATGTAATTAAGTATCAAAAAGTGTTCGATGTCTATGATGTTGTCAAGGAGTGAATAGATGAATAGGATATCATCAAATGCACTTAATATTTTTGGCTTTTATAGATGCACCCATGAAATGATATGAATACTTTAACCTTTTTCTATGGTCTTCTTATCTTGTTATCATTTTCAAGAATGAATGAATTAGGGTATATTATTCCAAATAATGAAATAGTTCTTGGCTTCATGTATGCATGAATTAGATGATTTCATTGATAAAATACTTTAATTTAATATAGTGAAATGATTTGGCGCATCACCCTAATTTAGTTCAATTCAACATTCTCCCCTTTTTCATCCCTCTAATTATGAAGAGCCATATTCTCAATCTTGGAGGTTGTTTTGATTGGTATAATTTTGTTCCCATTTTATTCGAACTTCCAACAAGGCCTATTACCTCTCAGTTTAAAAATTCAGGATCAACACTTCCCTCTTCCTGCACACCTGGTGGGATAGAACATCTTTAATCCAAATAAGGTATACGTGTATGACCCACAAATGTGTCACAATATCCCAATCCTCTGATTATGTGGGGTCCTAGCCCTTATTGCCAAGACATAATGTAAAGCCATTGCATCAAGTGCACCAATAACACCTCCCCCAGCACCACCAATGACCCAAAACTTTTCCACCTATGGTAGTGGGAGCCCTCATGTTCAACCAATTTTTGGTGTGAATTGGGATGAAATTCCTAATAGTGCTTTGAAGGATTTTCCTTTTATTGGTGAAGATCTAAAAATCCATACTTAGCATATGATATATGAAGCAAAGACCTGCATAGTGCACCATATCATAAACCAAAATGCATCCCCAAGGATGATAACTTCATATTTTAAGGGCAAAGCACTACAGTGGTATAAATATCTACCACCAAGCACCATAAAAACCTAGTGTTACCTGGGTAATCTATTTTATAGTCACTTTTTTTGAAAAGGGTGATTGCTATTCACCACTTCAAAACCTAATTAACATAAAAAAGAGCTCCCAAAGAATCTGCAGTTGCTAATTTCAATAGAATATTTCACAAGACATGGAATATAATTTCCAAAGATGCACATCCTCAAACATCCATGGCTTTTGTATTTTATTGAAAATATTTCAATGCAGATATAGCATGGACAATACAATCCCTAGGAGGCCTAGATATACCAGTTCCTAATGAGATAGCTATAAGGGTTGTAAAAAATCTGATTAAAGCGGGGAAATTTATATCTAGACTGCCAATGCCAATGTTTCCTTAATTTTCCCTACAAGTTCTAGAATAGACCCAAGGTGAAACCTCTACAAGCTATGTCTCCCCTCCTCAATCAATGTAGTTATACCAAAATTCTCATATACCTCAAGTGGCTACTAATTTCCTGATAGTAAAAATGAGTGATATTTGAAACCTTCTCATAATTCTATCAATTGTGTTGAAAATCTTGAAGAGATGACAGGGAGTTCCTCAATAGCTAGTGCAAGGCACCTCCCTATTTGTTGTTTTGGTGTTGATTTGGGTTATTTTAGGTGTTTAGGTTTGTGTTAGAATAATATCCAAGGGGTTGGATACTATTATAATACTCCCAAAGGACAACTGAGAGAGGGGGTGAATCGGTTATCAGCTAATTTAATTCTTTTCTTTATTAATTCCATAATACCATAAAGTAAATGCACATTTAGATAACACAATAGACAACACCACAATTTGGTTATGGGGAAACCAAATGGTAAAAAACCTAGTGGGAATTAGCACCCACAATGAACTATACTTGTTTATAATAATTCCTGTTAGAAGATCTTGCAACCTTTTTAAGGGTGAGGACTCACTGTCCAAAAGCTCACTGCTTCAATGGTGAAGGCTACAACCTTCTGTACAACAGATATGCACTATATCTGATGATGAACTATAGATTAGACCTGTTTTCTTGATCAATTCCAATGTATTGTAATCTTCTACTTCTTCTTCACATAGATCCTTGATGAATGAAACTTAACTGATATTCTGCTATGTACTTTTTTTGTCTCTATTCTTCTCATTCACTCTTAGCGTTTACAAATGAACTACTATAAGTATCTTCCTCAAAGTATGAGTTCATGGGACCTGTTAGGGAACTCTTCATAACATCCTTTTTGGCTAAACTAACCATGCAAACATAATTACAACTGTGCAATATAAACTGAATAGACGTGTCACTTCACAAAGTGGGCCTCATCAAATTAACTCTAACATTGCAATCTTGTTGAAACATGTTTGTTGCCTTTAGATAACTATCTTCAACTCATAATTAGTCTTGAATATAAACACGCATATCCCAAAGATAAGTTCAAATCAAGAACTAATGCAAATACATCGGCTCTCTACAGATTAACTCCAGAAACTGTAACTCCCAATAGAAGAATTACACAACACAACTGAAACATCAAATTTGATTCTGCATGTATGAACATAACATCAACAACATGTCTAGAACATGAATATAACCGCACAAGGGTTAATATCATCATTCTGATAAGTACATACAAAACACTGTTGTATATTATATGTTGTCATCAATGACCAACATACAAATGACTAGCTGCCAGAAGTAAATCTCCAACAATCTCCCCCTTTGACATTGATGGAAACATATGATATTAAAAACATCTTCAACACATGGTGTCCTCTTTCTTTTTACAATATTCTCAATATCCTCACCAAAGATTCCTCTACACTACTACAGCTCTTCTGTCTGTGTTTTTAAGTTACATGATTATATACTCCCCTAGAGTATATTCTCCCCCTTACTAGATACTCCCCCTTTGACATCAATGGAAAAGGGTGCCATAAATAATTAGGCACATGTACTACTCCAGAAATAGAGTAGTTAACCATTCATCAGTCACCATGGACTGATGTACTTGATGCTTTATCTAATCAGACTCAGGAAAGGGAATTACTCCCAACTTCTCCCTTAGATACTCAAAAGTATCTTTTGATAAAGGCTTTGTGAAAATATCTGCCAACTGTTCTTTAGTGCTTACATAGTCCAATTTTACTTCATTATCTGCAACTTTTCTCTAAGAAAATATTATTTGATCTCAATGTATTTTGTCTTTGCGTGCATCACAGGGTTTTTGGACATGTTGATATTACTAGTGTTATCACAGTGAATAACAATAGGATAATCAACTTGAATACCAAAATATTTAACGATCTGCTTGATCCAAACCATTGTTGAACAATTTAATGTTGCTGCAACATATTCAGCTTCTGCTGTTGACTAAGAGATACAATTCTGCTTCTTGCTTACCCATGAAACCAACCTATCTCTAAGAAATATTTCTCCTCTAGAAGTACTCTTCCTATCATCAATACAACCTGCCCAATCTGCATCTATATATACATGAAGTTGTACATTCTTTGATTTAGGATACCATAAACCATAGTCTATAGTTCCCTTTAGATATTTGAATATTCTCTTTATTTATATTAGGTGATTCTGCTTGGGTTCAGCTGCAAATATACCAACAATGCCAACTACATTAGATATGTTTGGTCTAGATTGAGTAAGATATATAAGTTTTCCAATCATAGATTTTTACAATGTCTTGTCAACTACTGTGGAATCATCCTCTTTATAAAGCTTGCTTCCTGTTATCATAGGAGTACATACTGGCTCACAATATTCCATCTTGAAAGTCTTCAATATTTCCTTCACATATTTGGACTGATTTATGAACATTCCTTTATCTGTCTACTTTACATTCAATCCCAAAAAATATTTTATAGGACCAATCATGCTCATTTCAAATTCATTCTGCATTTCTTTTGGAAATTTTGCACTAAGCTTGTCATTACCTCCAAAGATAATGTCATAAAAAAATATGGCAACAAGTAATAATCCATCAGGTGTCTCTCCTATGAATAAGTTGCAATCTGCTACTCCTTTCTTGAATCCAATATTGGTAAGATAACCATCTAGTCTCTCATACCAAGCTCTTGGGGAATGTTTAAGTCCATAGAGTGCTTTCTTCAATCTGCATACCATGTCTGGTTTATCTGATAGATTAAATCCTTGAGGCTGTTCTATGTAGACTTCTTCCTTCAAGTCACCATTCAGAAAAGCTGATTTGACATCCATTTGATATACTTTAAAATCTTTGAATGTTGCATAAGCCAAAAATAACTTAATGGCTTCTAGTCTTCTCACAAGGGAAAATGTATCAGTGTAATCTATCCCTCCTCTCTGTGCATATCCTTACACACTAGTCTTTCTTTCTTTTGACCACTGTACCATCTTCATTCATCTTATTCATGAATACCCACTTTGTTCCAATCACATTTTTGTCACTAGGTCTTGGAACCAAGTCCCATGTGTAATTTTTGATTATTTGATCTAATTCTTCTTCCATTGCTTTCTACCAATTAGAATCCTTGCAAGCATTTTCACCACTTAAAGGTTCAATCTATGAAAGTAAACATACCTCTTTATCCACTATTAAACTTTTTTCTTTAGATCTAGTCAAAACACTACTACTCTAATCTCCAATGATATCATCTTTTGAATGGTACCTAGATGTGAATTTTGAAACTTTAGGTGTGATATCTTCCTCTATAATCTTTGATTCTTCTTTTCTTGATCCAGGCTCATTGCATGATACATCAATACAATCAAACATCTCTTCTATAAAAATTTCCTTGTTGTTGGGCCTGGATTCATCTTCAATCATAGGTGCATATTCATAGTACCTTTCTTGAACCATGAACTTCTCATCAATCTTTACATGAATAATTTCAATTATCTTCTTTAATCTCAAATTGAAACATCTGTATGCTTTTCTTGTAGTAGAGTGACCAAGGAAAATATCTTCATTGCTTCTAGCATCAAACTTTCCAACACCATCATCTCTCTTGATGTAGCACTTCCTGCCAAAGATTTTGAAGTATTTTACTGTAGGTACATTACCAAACCAATTTTTGTAAGGTGTATTATCTGTGCCTGGTCTTAGTTGTGTGGTGTTGATAGTATAGACTATTCTATTGACTGCATCTCTCCAATAGGTGTGTGCAATGTTTCCTTCAATCATCATAGTGCACATTGTATCAAGTATGATCATGTTCCTTCTTTATGCAATCCCATTCTGCTGAGGGGTTCTAGGTGCAATCAACTATCTTTTGATTCCATTTTCTTCATAGTAGTCATAAAACTAGTCAGAGGTGAATTCTCCTCCTCTATCTGATCTTAGACACTTTAGTTTTAATCTAGATTCATTTTCAACTTTAGCTTTGAATATTTTGAATTTCTCAAAGGCTTTAGACTTCTCTTTTAAGAACGCAACCCACATCATCCTTGAAAAATCATCAACAAACAAAATGAAATACCTTTCTCCGTAGTATGATCTGGTTTGAGTAGGACAACATAAATCTTTATGCACTAGGTCTAACTTGTTCTCAGCTGAGTTTTGCTTGCTTCTGAAAGAGCTCCTTACATGCTTTCCCATAACACATTCCCTACACATTGTGTCAACAGATCTTGCAATACTTGGAAGGTCTCTAACTACCTTGACATTGCTTATCTTTACTATATTGTCAAAATTGATATGACAGAGTCTCTTGTGCCATAACCAACTATTATCCACTTTTGCAACAAAACAACTTACATCTGAATTGAGATGAAAAAATTACCTTTTGTTTTTGAACCAGATGCAATCATGTCACCTTCTTTGTTGTTAATAATGCATTTGTTGTCTTTGAATTCCAAATGATAACCATTATCAAGTAGTTTTCCAATGCTTAGTAAGTTGTGATGTAATCCATCAACATATAGAACATCGTCTGTCTTGTTCTTTCCATCTAGGGTGATAGATCCTCTGCCTATGATAGGTTTAGGAGTGTTATCTCCAAATCTAACCATACCACCTTTGTACTTGTATAGATGATCAAATATGTCTTTATCACCTATCATGTGGTGAGAGCATCCGCTATCAATGATCCAGTCAGTTCTGATGTCTACTTTCAAAATTAGGGCTAACTCCTGTGCTTCCTTTTCATCTTCGCTGTCCATTTCCTCAAGCAATTTTTCCATGTCTTTAAGAGCAACGAATCCAATTTCATCCTCTTTTGAATCTTCATATGTTACACAGGTTCTTCAACATGGTAGTATTCCTTTCTATATTTAGGTTTGTAATCAGATCTGAACTTCTTGACTCTTGTGGGACACTTGGATGCAAAGTGACCAATCTTGTTGCATGAAAAACATTTGAATGGAAGTTTTACTTCATACTTTCCTTTGCCTTTCTTTTGTCTTTTAGAAATCATGGCAATAATTTATTCTAGTTCTTCATCAACTTCTTATTTCTCATTAGAAGTGTGTAAAGTTTTCTTACCATGTATTGATGCTTTGAAGGCTGTTTCACTTTTGGGTTCAGTCTTCAATCTTGATATCTCAAATGCAAAGATTTTACTGATCAAAGTCTCTCTCTTAAAGTCTTTTTCAAATTGAATGGTTTCATCTAGAATATTTATCTTTCTCTCATAGTTTTATGTCAATGTAGTCATCAATTTTTCCATTATGTCTTCTTCTGAGATTTCTCCACCATCGTTTCTGATTCCAAAAACTACTTTACTTATCCTCTGATTGTAGGCTCTGATGTTCTCTTCAGGTAACATCTCAAGATTGTTGTATTTCTTTTTCCATGTCTTCCTGCATGCATTCTTTGCTTGGATATCTCCTTCAAACATGTCTTCTAAATACTTCCATATTGTGTATGCCTTGTCTACTTTCTTGATCTTAGAGAATTCACTGTCAGGTAGTGCACTTATAAGGGCTTCTTTGGCAACTGCATTAGCTGTAAATGTATCCTTTTTTTTACTAGTAGCATCATCTCTTGAAAGGTATTTTAGAGAGGTAATAACAAATTCTTGTTGTGCTATCTCAAATATGTCAAAACCAACACACTGTAGATGTGTTATCATTTTGTTCTTCCAATCTAGATAATTCTCTCCATCAAACTTAGGACTCTCTTTTCTGAAGTATGTCATCTGTTCTACCTTAAGTTGTTAGGCTTTCTCTTCAAGGTACTTGGATCTGATACCAATTGTTAGAATAGTCCCAAAGGATAACTGAGAGGGGGGGGGTGAATAAGTTATTAGATAATTTAATTCTTTTCTTTATTAATTCCAGAATACCATAAAGTAAATGCACATTTAGATAACACAATAGATAACACCACAAATTGGTTATGGAGAAACCAAATGGTAAAAACCTCAGTGGGAATTAGCACCCACAATGAACTATACTTGTTTATAATAATCCCTATTAGAAGATCTTGCAACCCTATTAGGAGTTGTTCTTTACAATTCAATAAGTATATTGACCTGGTTAAGGGTCTGACACTTTTAGGAGTCTTTTACATATAACCCTGTTAAGGGTGAGGACTCATTGTCCAAAAGCTCACTGCTTCAATGGTGAAGGCTACAACCTTCCGTAGAAAAAATATGCACTATATCTGATGATGAACTATAGAGTAGACCTTGTCTCTTTATCAGTTCCAATTTATTGTAAGCTTCTACTTCTTCTTCACATAGATCCTTGATGAATGAAACTTAACTGATATTCAGCTCTATAATTTTTCTGTCTCTATTCTTCTCATTCACTCTTAGCATTTACAAATGAACTACTATAAGTATCTTCCTCAAAGTATGAGATCACGGGACCTGTTAGAAGACTCTTCATAACATCCTTATCAGCTAAAATAACCATGTAAACATAATTACAACCACGCAATATAAATTGAATAGACGCGTCGCTTCACAAAGTCGGCTTCATCAAATTAACTCTAACATTGGAATCTTCTTGAAACATGTTTGGCGCCTTTAGATAACTATCTTCAACTCATAATTAATCTTGAATACAAACATGCATATCCCAAAGATAAGAGAAACTCAAGAACCAATGCAAATATGTCGGCTCTGTACGGATAAACTCTAGAAACTATAACTGCCATTAGCAAAATTACACAACACAATTGAAACATCAAATCTGATTCTGCGTGTATGAACATAGCATCAACAACATGTCTACAACACGAATATAACTGCACAAGGGTTAATATCATCATTATGATAAGTACATATAGAACACTATTGTATATTATATGTTTTCATTAATGACAAACATACAAATGACTAGCTGCCAGAAGTAAATCTCCAACAGATACAATGTTTAGGTCACTTCATAATTGTAGGGCCTTAGTGCCCATTGAGTGTTTTGAGGACACTTTGGCTTCAATTTGAGAAATGTTTCTATTTTGGGGTAATATGAGTTATAGGTATGTTTTAAGACCCTAATCATGCTATTTGGGGTCTTAGAGGTCAACTTACATCATGGAGTTGACTACCAAGGTCAAATTGCTCAAAATGACAAAATGTTGCTAGAAACTTTGAAAGTTTCTCCAGTAACTTTTGCAAGATTTGACAAAATTTACTTAAAACTGATGTAACTACCCCATGCTTAGTATATGAGCATGGTTTTGATTCTTTGAAGAGGTTAATGAGATTTTGGAGTGAAACACTTAATTCTGACACCTTTGTACGGATGTCTGTATTCCTTTTTTGTGTAATCTACACTATGTTCTTGCTTTTGTACTGCTGTGTATGAATTGGCAGAGGTGATCAGCCTCCATGATAGTGTAGTGTTCTCTCTCAATTTTCTTATGCATTAAGTAGTTTTTTTTTAAGTTTAGTTGAAGTTAAGTTAGACATTTTTGAAGGTCACTAGTCTTACAGAGGCAGAATCAGTGCTACCTAGTTAGAAATGGCTCTAACCTAAAATTCCTCAAGTGGATTTGTTTCAAACCATGGGGATATTAGGGTTAGGGTCTATAGATAGGTTTTTTTTTTTATTTTTTGGTTTTTTCATTTGATTTCATAGGAAAAAAGTGAAGCCCTATGGCTGACTGGTGAAACCACGTGATCGAGTACAGAGAGAAGAAAGACTTTGTACGATCACCCAAGACCTTTTGGGAAAGACTTAGTGGCATTTATAGATGTACTAGATAGTCTCCTACAAGGATTCAATGGTTTTTGGAGGTGAATGAGTGATTGGAGACAACATTTAAAATTGTTCATGTTCACTGGTCTAGAGGCCTAATTAATAGGCTATAATCCAGGGCCTACAAGAAAGTAGGGTTTTGGGTGCCATCAGAGGTCAGGGTTTTGGATTCTGACAGGGTTGAATGATGTCTTGAAGTTTTCCAAGTTTTTTTGTGGAGTAGTTTGGGAATTTTGGAAACATTAGGCCAAAATTGGTGAAAATAGACCTACTAGGAACTAGGCAATTAGGCCTCCTAGAGAATTGATGACCAATTGGATTGGTAAAAGGTATTGGATTATTGGGATGAGTGAAAAATGACCTAGGATGAGTCAAGAAGTGTGTTAAGAGTCTTGGAGAATGTATGGGAAGATCCTAGGAAGAGAGTTGACGGACTAGGTGGAAGATTAGTGGAAGAAACTAGGCTTTTTGGTAACTAGTTGGACTAGTTAATCTTGGTAACTTTGGAGTCTTCTTGAAGCCAACTATACCTTGGAGGATAAGTTGGTAGAGGGGTTTTGGAGATCCCATTTAGAAAAAGATCCAACAAGAACAACCATGGGATGGTTGGATTACATACAAAACAAACACCTTAAAGTGAAGAAGAGCACTAGTTGTCAAACCCTCTGCATCAGAGTGGTATTAGAGTGGGAATAGCTTGGAGATTATGTATGTTTGAATGTGAGGAGAGTCAAGAGGTTGATAGCATGCCTCCTAAGGAAATGAGTAGGGATGCCATAGTATAATTGGTTCAAGGCCTCTTGGGGAAGGCTAATGTGTCCGAGACAAAGAGGAAGAAGAAGATCACAGAATGGGGAGATGAAGGTGATGGAGATGAAAGTCAGACAATGGGAAAGAGCTTGAGATAGAAAAAGAACAAAATGTATTCTTAGATTCCTTTAAATATTTAAACAAGGATATCATCGAACACATACCCTATTACTGTGGTAGCCTAAATGGAGAAGAGTTGTTAGATTGGCATGAAGCCATTGAAAACCAATTTGATTACAAAGAAATCTCAGATGAGAAGAGGGTCAGCTATGGTAAGGCTAGACTCAAGAGATCTACATTGGTGTGGTGGATCATGATGCAGGATAAAAAAGTGAATAGTGGAAAGAAAAAGATTGTTTCTTGGGAGAGGATGAAAATTAGATTGAGGGTACAATTTGATGCAGGGGCATCATATGCTCATCATAGGTATCTTGGAGATCTAGGGCATTCCAGTGGACATGGAGCATCTCATAAGGTCGATTGGTCAATTCTACAACCAATTATGGAATTTGCAAGCACAAAAAGTTATAAGTTTGTATGATGTTTTGATTGATTCCAATGTTGACAAGATGTAATTGATCCATGGAATAGGATCTAGAGGTTGTCTAGGGTAGAGAAGTCATTTTTTAGGGTC
>MU224061.1:3202968-3238448 GCA_018584345.1 Thuja plicata
TCCAAATTTGTAAGTGTTTTGTTCAAATTCATTGAGGGCTGACTGTTGCAGGCAGTTTATTGACAGTTTTGAAGTTTCTTTCAAATAATCATGACCATTCTGTGAAATGTCTTTTGTTTCTTCATAGAATGGTATTTCTCTAACATGTATAAGTACTTCTAATCCATTAATGATCATCTAACTACTATAAATGGTGGCCACCAAGCATTTAAAAGGTGAAAATAAGAGGAAAAGTGAGGGGACAGTCATATATGGAGTGATTTGTCTTAAGGAGGACAATATTTGAGTATTGATTCATGGTTATGATGTGGAAACAATAATGTTTGCATCTTGAATGGTTCAGAGAAGTCATTGCACATGTGAGATTGGTGATGCCCTAGGAACAAGGGTTTGTAAGGGATGAATTGGGGATTTTGGGGTTAGGAAACCCATAGAGTCAAATTGTGTGGGGATTTATCTAATTGAAGGCATTTTAGAATCCTATGCAAGCTTTGGAGTCCATACATTGAGTACTTCTATAAGTTGCTTTGTAAATGCATCATTGCTTCAATTGTTGAAAACAGTGTCATTGTGAAGAATCTTTGTTATTTTCCAAAGGAAGCCTATCTAAGTTTTGTATATGTGTTGTACAAGGATAGAGTGTCTAAAACTATGATTTATTCAAGGAGTCTTTTGGTAAAAACAAAATTTATACACCTTTTTGTCTCGTTGCTGTCACAGAGTTACAATTTTGCATTGACAACATTTGGCTACATTGTGCATTTTGGCCTAAAAGGTGTTGAAACTGAAAAGTATTGGTTGTAACATGTCATACATGTGAAAAAAAACCTATTGAAGCCTTGAAACCTCCTAGAGTTGACTATTTGTGGATTTTTCCTATCAGGACCTAGAAGGGTCACTTGGAACACTTCTACACTATTGCTCATTTTGGATTGTTTCTTGGTTCACCACCCTTCCCTCTGCATCACAATTCTTGCCTACTGATTAAAAAATTCAAATGTACCAAAATTTGCAGAACTTAAGACAAAAGTAGATGATAGTGAGTGCATACACAGAGGAGTTCCATAAACTAAGCCTAAGGGCTAGGAGACAAGAAGATTAAATGGAGAAGGTGGAAAGGTATCTAAATGGACTAAGGCAAGGGATACAAGATGATATTAGCATGATGGCTCCTAACAGTATGCACAAGTGTTTCCAGTTGGCCTTGAGAGCAGAGGATAAGGCTAGAAGAAGGAATGAATTCCATCAAAGAGGAAGAGGTCGCAACAATAACATAGGTTTTCAAAGAGGTAGGGGTAACTTTGGTAGAGGACAGAGCCCTAATAGAGAAGAAGACAATTAGTTCACGGATAGTAGTGGAGGAACCCAATATAGAGGATCTTTCTAAAGTGGGGGATACAGAGGTAGATGACCACCCAGAGGTAGGTTCCAACCCTATAGGAGATCTGATTTAGTTTTCACTGGTAGGTGTTATAATTTCAACAAAGTGGGTCACACAATGGGCAAGTTTCTAGAGAAGGCTTCCTCATCTTCAATGGGGGATAGAAGGAATCAGTTAGTTCAAGAGGAGGATACACAAAGTATTACTTCACCCATATCCAAGGCAGGGCCAATATTGGATGGGGAGAACTTGATGTTAAGAAGAACCCTGTTGAAAGTGCCTAACACCATAGAGCCACCCCAAAGAAAGAAATTATTCATGACAACTTTTAGGTCTCATGGGAAGATTTGCAAGGTTATAGTGGACTCTAGATCCACTAATAATATAGTATCTAGTGAGATGGTGGAGAAATTGAAGTTGAGAAGGATACCTCATACCACACCTTGTAAGGTTTCATGGTTGAACAAGGGTCAACAAATAGTGGTAGATGAGAAAACTACAGTTGAGTTTGAGATTGTGGAATATAAGGACAAGGTCCTATGTGACATACTACCTATGGATGCATGCTATCTTCTCCTAGGATGTCCATGGAAGTATGATGTCAAAGGAATACATGATGGAGAGAAGAACAATTATTTCATCACCAAGCTAGGAAAGAAATTTCAAATGGATCCATTGCAAGATCCCAATGAAGAGAAGCATGTTGGGAGAAGTGTGATGTTATTGAGGGGGAAAGAGTTTCTAAAGGCCATGAAGAAAGAGAAAGGAGTTTGTTGTGCAGTAGTGATCAAAGAAAAGGAGGAAACTAAGGAGAAAGTCTATTTTCCACCAGAGATACAAGATTTGTTGGAAAAGTACCATGACATAGTAGATAATGGTTTTCCAAGTGGCTTATAACCTATGAGGGATGTGAGTCAATAGATTGACCTCATTCATGGAGAAAATTTTCCAAACAAAGAAGCATATAAGATGACACCAAGGCAAAATGCAGAGATAGAAAAATAGGTCCAAGATTTGTTGGATAAGGGGTTAATAAGGAAGATTTTTAGCCCATGTGTTGTGACAATAGTAATTGCACCTAAGAAGTATGGTAAATGGAGTATGTGTATGGACTCGAGGGCTATAAACAAGATCACAATCAGATATAGGTTCCCAATGCCCCAGATAGAAGACTTGATGGACAATCTTGGAGGATCTTGTTAATTTTCGAAGTTGGACTTGAAGTCATGGTATCATCAGATAAGAGTGAGGCTAGGTGATGAGTGGAAGACATATTTTAAGACCAATGAGGGTCTGTATGAGTGGCTAGTAATTCCCTTTGTCCTAAGTAATGCACCTAGCACATTCATGAGGCTCATGTATGAAGTGCTAGGAGAGTTCATTGGTAAGTTTGTAATAGTTTAGCTTGATGATGTTTTGATCTTTTTCAGGTCCAAGGAGGAGCACATGAAGCATTTGGAGATAGTATTAAGAAAGCTACATTAATTGAAGTTGATGATAAATCAAGAAAAGTATGAGTTTCTCAAAACTGAACTAGTTTACCTTGGTTTTGTGGTTGCTAATGGATGTATGAAAATGGACCCTGATAAAGTTAAGTCCATTTTGGAATGGCCTACACCTAGGTACATAGGGGATGTTAGGATATTCCATGGGTTGGTCTCCTAATATAGGAAATTTGTAAGAAATTTCACTCATATATGTGCCCCTATACTTAACACCATAAAAGGTGGAATCAAGTGTATGTTTGAAAGGACAGTGGCATCAAACCAAGGGTTTGAAATTTTAAAGAAGAGAATTGCAGAATTACCTACTCTTAGGTTCCCTAATTTCAATAAAATATATTTGGTAGAGTGTGATGCTAGCAAGTTAGCTATTGGAGCAGTGTTGAGCCACGAGGGACACCCTGTGGCTTTCTTTTCAAAAAAGTTAAATGAAGCTAAACACAAGTATTCCACATATGGCTTGGAACTCTATGCTATGGTACAAGCACTTAAGAAGTGGATGCACTACCTACTACCTAGGGAGTTTGTGGTTTATACTGATAACCATGCCTTAAGTTTCCTAAATGGGCAGGAAAAACTAAATTAGAGGCATATGAAGTGGGTAGAATCATTGCAAGCTTATACATTTGTTATTAAGAATAAGAAGGTGATTAGAAAAAAGGTTGTAGATGCACTTAGTAGGAGAGTAATCACAATCCAAGAGATACAACTAAAAACTGTAGGATTGGATGATTTGAAATACCTCTACAGGGAAGAAAAATATTTCAAAGAAGCTTATGAATCTTGTGAGAATTTTCAGCAGGGGTTCAAGGTGGATTTAAATGAGTTTGTGTTGCAGGAAGGCATATTGTTCAAAGGTCATCTTATGTGTATACCTCAGTTCTCAATGAGGGAAAACATTGTGAAGGAGAAACACAAAGGAAGCTTGGGAGGCCACTTTGGAGCCGATAAAACATTGGAGAAGGTACATAGGCATTACTATTGGCCTAAGATGTAGTCAAATGTGATAAGATTTGTAGAAAAATGTCAGATTTATTAGAGGGAAAAAGGACAAAGCAACAATAGTGGGTTGTACCAACCATTATCTATACCCTAAAGGCCTTGGGAGTGCCTTAGTATAAATTTTGTTTTGGGGTTACCAAAGACACCTAGGGGACATGACAATGTGTTTGTGGTGGTGTATAATTTTAGTAAGATGGAACACTTCATTCCATGCAAGAAGACGAATGATGCCTCTCAAATTGTAGGGATATTATTTAGGGATATTATAAGAATCCATGGTTTGCCTTTGAATATTGTCAGTGACAGGGATACAAAGTTTGTGGGTCACTTCTGGAGAACTCTTTGGAAGATTATTGGAAATAATTAATCTTTCTCCTTAGCCTACCATCCATAATTAGATAGGCAAACAGAAGTAGTGAATAGGTCACTTGGGAATTTGCTAAGCTGTTTGACCAAACAACATGGCCAATCTTGGGATCATATCATAGGGCAGACAGAATTTGCATACAATGACTCCATTAATAAGAGTATAGGTAAGAGCCCCTTTGAGATAGTTTATGGGGTCAATCCTAGAGGGATTTTGGAGATGAGGGATCTTAGTTTCAGGGACAAGAGGAGTGCACAAGGAGACTCATTTGCAGAGCAGATGAAGGAGTTGCATGATCAAGTAAATAAGACTTTACAAAAACAAGTGGAGAAGTACAAAACTAGAGCTGATAAGACTAGGAGGGACTTGAAATTCATAGTTGGGGATATAGTACTTGCCTACGTTAGAAAGGAGAGGGTACCCAAAGGCCAAGCAACTAAGCTACTCATGAAGAAGACTGGACCACTAAAGATTTTGCATAAATATGACAAGAATGCTTATGAAGTGAAATTGCCTCTTGATTTGGGGATTTCACCTATATTCAATTTTTGTGACTTATACCCCTATAGGGGATCACCTCTAGATAGAGGTCAGTCTACACTTGCAGATTTGGAGGAAGATGATTGGGTGAAAGATTTTCCTACCCCAAAGACATTGCAATTAGAAAGTGTCTTGGACTCCAAGGTGATAAAGAAGACAAGGAAGGGTAACTAAAACAAGTACCTCATCAAGTGGTAGGGATTACCTAAAGCTAAGGCCACTTGGATGATAGAGATGGATATTCTAAAACATGGGGTAACCATTGAAGACCTCCTAACTCAAGGGACTTGAGTTATTTTATCTAGGGGAGTATGGTGTAGGGAACCTCCCTATTTCTTGTTTTGGTGTTGATTTGGGTTTTTGTAGGTGTTTAGGTGTGTGTTAGAATAATATCCAAGGGGTTGGATACAATGTTTAGGTTACTTCATGTTTGTAGGGCCCTAGTGCCCATTGAGTGTTATAAGACACTTTTGCTTCAATTTGTGAAATGTTGCTATTTTGGGGTAATATGAGATAGAGGTATGTTTTAAGACCCTAATAATCCTATTTTGGGTCTTAGAGGTCAACATACATCATTTATTTGACTACCAAGGTCAAATTTCTTTAAATGACAAAATGTTGCTAGCAACTTTGAAAGTTGCTCGAGCAACTTTTGCAAGATTTGATAAAATTTAGTTAAAACTGATGTAACTACCCCATGATAGGTATATGAGCATGGTTTCAATTCTTTGAAGATGTTAATGATATTTTAGAGGGAAACACTTAATTCTAACACCTTTGTACGGATGTCTGTATTCCTTTTTGTGTAATATGCACTATGTTCTTGCTTATGTACGGTTGTGTACAGATTGGAAGAGGTGATTGACCTACATGATAGTGTAGTGTTATCTTTCATCTTTCTTATGTATTAAGTAGTTTTTTTTTAAATTTTATTAGAGGTTAAGTTAGACATTTTTGAAGGTCATTGGTCTGACAGAGGCAGAAACAGTGCTACCTAGTTAGAAATGGCTCTAACCTAAAATTCCTCTGGTGGATATGTCTGAAACCATGGGGATATTAGGGTTAGGGTGTTTAGATAGTTTTTTAGTCTTATTTTTGGTTCTTTCATTTTATTTCATAGTCCAAAAGTGAATCCCTATGCCTAACTGGTGAAACCAGGTAGGCAAGGATAGGGAGAAGAAAGACTTTGTATGAGCACCCAAGACATTTTGGGAAAGACTTAGTGGAATTTATAGATACAATAGATAGTATCCTAAAATTATTAAATGGTGGTTGGATGTGAATCAATGATTGGAGACAAGATTTACAATTGTTCATGTTCACTGGTCCAGAGGCCTAATTACTATGCTATAATCTAGGGCCTGCAAGAAAGTAGGGTTTTGGGTGCCATCAAAGGTTAGGGTTTTGGATTCTAATAGGGTTGAATTATGTCTTGATTTTTTACAAGTTTTTTTTTGGATTCATTTGGGGATTTTTGAATTATTAGGCCAAAATCGGTGAAAATAGACTACTAGGAACTAGGCAATTACGCCTCCTAGAGAATTGATGACCAATTGGATTGGTAAAAGGTATTGGAGTATTGGGATGAGTGTAGAATGACCTAGGATGGGTCAAGAAGGTTGTTAAGAGTCCTGGAGAATGTATGGGAAGATCCTAGGAAGAGATTTGACAAACTAGGCAGAAGATTAGTGGAAGAAACTAGGCTTTTTGGTAACTAGTTGGACTAGTTAAGCTTGGTAACTTTGGAGTCTTCTTGAAACCAACTATACCTTGGAGGATAAGTTGGTAGAGGGGTCTTGGAGATCCTATTTGGAAGAAGATCCAACAAGAAAAACCATGGGATTGTTGGATTAGATACAAAACAAACACCTTAAATTGAAGAAGAGCACTAGTTGTTAAACGCTCTCCATCAACAACCCTCATACTAGAATTTTTAGAATTTCTAGAATGGAAGGCACCCATACAAGCCAAATTGGTATCAAAACTAGAATAGAAATTATTAAGGAAACAAAAACCAAAATAACAATGGTAGGGTTAGGTTTTGAAGCACTTAGTCATCATCCCTGCTCTAATAGTACAATAGCAGTTCGTCCCGCCCAATTCCTATAAATGGATAGTTCTATGTTGTTTAAGGAAGCTCTCAATAATCATAATAGACAAGGTAGGGATAAAGTCATTATTGAGAAAACAAAGAGGAAAGATAAGGTGCTTTCCACCATAATAGAAATCTCATAAATCCTGGAATCAACTGTGTTAGTCCACCCAAATGGAAAACAAAAGAAAAGAAGGTAGGTAAGTTAAAGCCCATGCCCTTATTCTTAAATTTTATAGTGGGTGATAATTTTTTGTTAGTATATAGAAGCACTAAGGTGGGTGAATCAGTGTAAATAGGTAATGAACCAATTAAACCAAGAATCTGATAATGATTTTAAACAACCTCCACATAACCAAACATGTAAGAATAAATATGTAATAGAAGTAAAACAATTTATGCATTCATAAAGTGTCACACATTACACCACTATTTTTTCTTGTGGAAACACTCATAAGAGGGAGAAAACCACAGTGGAGGTGAAACCCGCAATCTCTTCACTATAGTAAAATGAGTTTCCCTTTTAGGAGCTTACAATACCCTATTAGGAGCTTACCCTATTAGGAGTGACTAGTACCTTGTTAGAAGTACAAACAAACCTATTAGGATCTACCTCACTAGAGGATTTAGAAATAATTAGAAGTCACCATGTTAAAGTATTTATACAAAGAGACATGTAAAAGTCAACCTTGTTAAGAGATTTAACATGCTAACCTATTAGAGTTAGCCTAGAGCAATGAACTCAAATAATTTATCTAGGATAAGTGTTTCTTTCTTGTCAGATCAAATCCAATCCCTGAACACTAACGCATTGGTTTTTCTCTATCTCTGATCAAAACCACCAAAAACATGATATCTCACACTAAATCAAATTATTTAGTTTTATTTTATAATATTTTTCTTAAGCTGGATAAGACTTGAAAAACATTTCACAAGTTGGCACAAATCATAGACCTACCAAATGAAAATCAGCACCAATAAAACCTAACATGTTGGCCCAAAATATAAGACAAACATTTATTACAAAATAGTGACAATTACCTAACTACCTTGAACATCTGATCAATAGGTACAAATTGATAACTCAACTAGTTCATACTGAACACAACTCCAAAATACTAACTTTAAAAAAATGTTGAGTTAACAATCGTGGTCATAAATATGAACTTGTATGAACATAGTGATACTCCATTAACAACCACACCTCCCAATGTGCTCGCAAACTCAATTGCTACTCAAAACACTTTTATTAATGTCTTCCTGATAACTAGTCAAAAAACTTACCATAAACTGCTTCTCCTATTCATCCTATCAATTGGTATCTGCAACCTATTCACCAAATCTAATATATTTGTGGAGATTCCATCAATGAAAAAATCAAACTTATCATCCCAAATAAAAAATCCATCATAATGCCAATAATATCCCCATTTTTCATTGATGGCAAGACATAGTGAAAAAATTTTCTCTCTTCAAAAATTCTTCTCACCCATCACCAAAAACATATATAGAGCTATAACCATCTGCTATACCTCAAAACTATTTTTTTACTGTATACTGATTACTCCCTCAACTTTTTTTCACTATATTGATCACTCCCCCTTTGAAAACAATGATGAAGGTACAAAAATGTACTTCAAAAAATGAAAAATATGTTACCAATCACAACCTCTCTAAAATTTTCTTTGGCTGTATCTAAGGAACTCTCCCATGACTTCTGTAAATGTTTCATAGAAACAAAATATCCTACTACCTCTTCAACTTCTGTAGAAAAAACAAAATATCCTACTAACTTAGTGACAAACTTCTCCTGATATTATCCATCATATCCTTTTTAATACAACTATTCTTGGCTATATCATCAACTTGTTTCCTCATTCTTCTCTCCAACATAGGTTCCTTTAGCTGTGAATGGATTTTTATATAAGTTTGTTCATAGGTACCAAACCTAAGAGTACTAACGTCATTCATCTTAGATAGTAACTCATCAGCATGAAGTGATACAAAATCACCATCTACCTCATAACACATCAGTAGATCCAAATAATATCCTCTCTCTCACTATCTAAAATAACCCACATAGTACTATTACATTTATTTCTTAAAATCTGTATACATTGCTTAATTTGTACTACTACAGGTCTATCAGTTGACCACTAAAATCCACCAATACAAAGAAAATGATTTTACAAGTACAAGAATATGCATACCAACAATGAATAATACTTGAAATATTGTTTTTTTTCCTTCTTGATTCTCTACATTTTCACAAATAAATGACTTATCATGACCTCACATAGGTCGTATTGTGCATTCTCCTTCACCATTCCATATGAAACATGAATACCACCACTGGGCACACTATTCAAATGACTCAATTCATATACCATGTAAGCAATCACCATATATGCAAACTTCACCTTAATATATTCAATGACATTGATTGTCATGGCACATTGATCTTTTTTTTACTACGTTAGGTGAGTGACCTCACCACTAAGAATCATTCTTAGAATAGGTACATAACCAGTGAGACACAGTCTTGTCACTATGTAAATAATCTCCTTGGTAATGTTATGTGGCCTATCCAACCATCACAAGTGATCATGAACATGACTAAGAACATGTCTGATCTAGTCAGATTCAAAATCATTGGGTAAGTCAACAACATATGTAAAACCCTTCTTAGTCAAATGCTTGTGTTTATCTTTCAAACCAAAGTCATTACAAAATCTGGTAAATGCGTTGAAGATAACATTTGAATCTAGATCCTCAATCTTACAATGATTAAATGATTTTATATCCCCAGTCCACAACACACCATGAGGTATTTAAGACAAAGCACCTGCAGGATCATTATCTACCACCTTCAAATGATGGAACTTAAATAATAGCTTCAGTTCCTTTGTAATCTCAATGAAAATTGTGGTGTACATAATGATAACAATGATCAACACAAAAAAAACCTCTAAACATAGAATAAATACCTCTTTATTTTTCAAAAGAGGTTCTTCAACCACCACTTCAATTCAAGCATGAAAACACAACCTTTAATTCACAAACACTACGAATCACTTTGGAATTTCTCATAAGTGCACTGCTTAGCTCATAGAATGAAATGTGACAAATGAAATTAAATTTTACCCTTTAACATTTCATTTCCAAGAAATAAATTCAAATTGTCAAATAGTACCTTTAACTAGGTTTAACAGGTTAGAACATAGAATGGTCATTATGTCATAAAATACCATTATATGGTTGCATAGAATCATATATAATACAAGATTCTTTATCAGATGATTTCATAACATCAATAGGAATATAAATATGGTGATAAATATTACCACATACACAAATTAGGGGATAGGTAATCGATCTTAGTTGATTCTCTCCCCCTAAGCCAATATTTTTAACATATTGTTTTGATGAATTATCCACATTACCTGATGTTATGGAGCTCTTTATCATTTCAGAAGATTTAAGTTCACCTTTCTTAACCCATGTTTTCTTCATCTATTTTTGTATTCCTTCAACATCTGCAATCTTCTTCCCTTTATCATTATTAGGCCTATTCATTAGTTGACCTCCAGTGTAGTTCTTCTTAGCACTAAATGATCTAGCAAGATGTTCAATCTTGTTACAATATCAAAATAGGATACTTGTTTGTTTTCATTGTACAATATTTCATCTTCTACTTTTCATCTTATAATTTGTTGTTGTGTCTCCATAATTGTGACAAGTAGAATATAGGTAACATCTAATCGGTTTCCTTATGGATTAGGTCTCTATTGATTCAAGTTATAATGCATTTGATTTATGATTCTATCCCTAAAATCATTACCCTTATGATCCTATTGTTAGATGATATCAGAATTGAGTACTAGTTATTTTGACGCAAGGAGGAGGGACAGTGGGGCCAAGGGCACACCCAAAACCAACCATCTTGTGAATACAATGTGGAATGAACACAACAACATAGTGGGAGAGGAGGAATGTAGATCTTTTATTATTAATTGATCAAACTCAATACATGCCAGGCTATAAGGCCTTCTTGTTTATGGACATATACATCAAAATGTATTACAATTCAATCTTCTTACAACAGAGATCTTAGATCTTCAATATCTTAACATTTTCCTCTTGCTCTGAGACTTGTCCCCAAACTAAGAATATACAAAATAATATATACAAGAATCCAACGGAGTGGTTGGCACTCAAATACAAAGGGGAGACCTAGATTTAGGTCCACATAGATCCCAGCTACAAAAATTAAATAAAGAAGTCAGCCACCAACACCAATTCCCAAATAAACTAGCTCAGCACAGGTACGACCAATCAACAGAACACCTTGGCCAAAGAAGAGACAAGAAACAAAACATCTCGGCTAAAGAAGAGCCAAGAAACATAACACCTTGGCCAAAGAAGAGCCAAGCAATAGAACACAAGCATGACTGAGAAACTTGGAAAGCATGCCAAGCAACAGAAGCTGAGTGACAAAGAACAAACTAAGGAATGCAGTAAACATATTTTTGTTTGAGCAAGATTGCCAAGGACCTAAGATGCTCCTACATCAAACACCTAGAGTTGAAAAGAAATGATTCCCCGAATCATGTATTAGGTCCAACCTAAAATGAATCTAACTTAGATTGAGAAATCTAAGATGCGTCCTCAATCGGTCTATTTTTCCACTTTTCTAGATATTCCATGTATTCTTTTCCTCTTGTACTTCTGCCAACTCTCTGTTTCAAGATCTTCTCAACTTCCTCTATCTGCTTCTTAGGATAATCAATTGGTACTGTTATTTCTTCATCAGGTACATGATATTCATACAAGTCTAATATATTGAAAATGGGTGATATATCCATGTCATTAGGTAATTCAACTTCATAAGCATTTCCACTAACAAATCTTCCCAGTATGTTGCAAGGACAAAATTTCTTCATCTGCAGTTTCCCATATGTTCTAATAGGAAATATTCCTTTCTTCAAATGAACCATCATAGCATCACCAACTTCAAATGTCTTATGTCTTCTTGATCTATCTACATCATATTTGTCTTTCTATTACTTTTCTCCAGCTTTTGTTTTACCTCTTCATGCAATGTCTTCATAAATTCTGCAAATTCCTCTGCTTCAACACTTCTTTTCTCTTCACCAACAATGTCTCTCAAATCTGATATACCTCTAGGTTGTGTGCCATGAAAAATATCAAAAGGTGTCTTTCTAGTAATTCTGTTTACTGAACTGTTATATGCAAACTCTATTTGTGCCAACATCAAATCCCAGTTGCTTGGTGTGTCTCCAACTAAACATCTCAACAAGTTACCCAAACTTCTATTTACAACTTATGTTTGTCCATCAGTCTGTGGATGAAATGCAGAGCTAAAATTCAACTCAGTATTCAGCTTCTTCCAAAGTGTTCTCCAAAAATAGCTTACAAACTTACTATCTTTGTCAGAGATGATACTCCTTCATAATCGATGCAATTTGACAATCTCTTTGAATAAAAGTTGTTCTATGTGTACTACATCTGATATTTTATTACATGGTATGAAATGTGTCATCTTAGAAAATTTATCCACAACAACAAATATAGAATCATTACCTCTTGTTGTCCTAGGTAAGCTGAGAACAAAATCCATGCTGATATCACTCCAAGGTTTCTCAGGAACAGTAATAGGTGTATACAAACTAGTGTTCTGACTTACTCCCTTTGCAACTTGATAGACTCCACAACTTATTACAAATTTATGAAAATCTTTATACAACTGAGGCCAAACATATCTCTCCTTTAGCAAACTCAATGTTTTATCAATGCCAAAGTGTCCATCCAATCCACTACTATGTTTCTCCTTTATCATATTAGTTCTCATTGAACCTCTCGGTATACATAACTGAATACCTTTGAACAACATATCTTCTTGAATGAAATGGTCTTCACACTTACTTGATTTATTTGTATTAGGTGCTCTGCACACTCTCCACTGCTCTGAAAAATCAGGATCATCTTCATAGAAATTCTTTATGTCATCAAAGCCAACAACTTCAACTCTCATTTCAGTCAACAAAGGTCTTCTTCTACTCAATGCATCAGCAAGTCTGTTAGAAACTCCACTCTTATGCTTAATCACAAATGTAAAACTCTACAAATACTCTACCCATTTCATATGTCTCTAATTCAACTTGTTTTGACTACCCAAATATTGTAAAGCCTTATGATCAGTATACAACAAAAATTCATTTGGCATCAAGTAATGTATCCATTTCTTCATAGCTTGCACAATAGCATAGAATTCCTGATCATAGAAAAAATATTTTCTCTTTTCATTATTCAACTTTTTACTAAACAAAGCAATAGGTTTATCTTCTTGAGTCAACACAGCTCCAATTGCACTTCCACTTGCATCACATTCAACATGAAATACTTTATTGAAATCAGGTAATGCCAACACAGGTAATTTAGCAACTTTCAACTTTAAAGCTTCAAAACTCTTATCAGCTCCATGTGTCCATTTGCATTCTCTTTTTTCACCTCTCATTGTTTCAGTCATAGCATTGCAAACATAACTAAAAATTCTTGTAAAATTTCTATAAAAACTTGCCAATCCATGAAATGATCTTACCTCTATGACATTCTCAGGTGTAGGCCAACTTAATATAGCTTCACCCTTCTTTGGATCCATCTTCAAAGCATCATATGAAATAACAAAACCCAAATACACAAGCTCTTCTTTCATGAAGGAACATTTCTTTAGATTTATCAGCAACTTTTCTTCTTTTAATCTTTGCAACACTTGTCTTATATGCATCAGATGTTCTTCTCTGGTCTTACTGAATATCAAAATGTCATCCAAATATACAATCACACACTTATTCAAGAATTTCTTCAAAACTTCATTCATCAGTCTCATAAATGTACTAGGTGCATTAGTTAAACCAAAGGGCATAACCAACCACTCATACAAACCTTCCTTTGTCTTGAAAGCAGTCTTCCATTCATCTCCTTCTCTGATTCTCATCTGATGATATCCACTTTTCAAATCAATTTTGGTGAAATACTTTGCTCCACTCAAGCAATCCATTATGTCATCCATTCTTGGTATAGGAAACCTATACTTCTCTATGATCTTTTTTATTTCTCTGGAATCAGTGCACATTCTCCATTCTCCATTCTTTTTAGGTTCGAACACAATAGGTACTACACATGGACTCAAACTTTCTCGGATTAAACCTTTGTTCAAAAATTCATGAACTTGTCGATTGAGCTCCTCATTATCTCTAGGTGTTAACCTATGTGGTGATTTGTTTGGTAAACTAGCTCCAGGAATCAAATCCATACAATGACTGATATCTCTGATTGGTGGCAAACCATCAGGTACATTATCTAAAACAATTTCTTTGTATTCAGTCAGAAAAATTCCAACTTCAATAGGTATGTCATCTTCTGCATTCTTACATGGTTTGTTAGGAATCAAAGCATAATAGATATCATTTCTTTTCATATTTTTAACAAAATGTCTACCTTCCATCAAACAAACTTTCACAGATGTACATAATTCATCAGTAGATTCTTCAACCAAAGGTAAAAAAAATTCTTCTTCCCATAAACCCAAATAGAATATATATTCAACCTTTCATCATGTATAGCATGTCTATCATATTTCCAAGGTCTACCCAAAAAAATATGACAACAATCCATTCGCATAATAAAACATAACACCTGGTCATAGTACTTCCCAATTTTTAGATTCACAAAACATTGTTCACTTACCATTAATGTGTGCTCATCCTGGATCCATGAGATCTGATAGGGTTTTAGATGCTTCATCCTCTCTAACTGCAACTTCAAGACCATTTCTTCTGATGCCAGATTCTCTAAACTTCTACTGTCAACAATGACCTTCCAAACCTTGTCTACAACTCTACATCTAGTTTTGAATAAAAATTTTCTGATCCGATCTTGCTTATCCTTCTCACTCCATAATATCCTTTGGATCATGAGATTCTTAGGTTCATACAATGACTCTTCTTGAACCAA
Organism: Thuja plicata; assembly: GCA_018584345.1. Classification (NCBI taxonomy): domain Eukaryota; kingdom Viridiplantae; phylum Streptophyta; class Pinopsida; order Cupressales; family Cupressaceae; genus Thuja; species Thuja plicata. The sequence goes on from MU224061.1 coordinate 3,217,890, forward strand.
AGCATTTCTTCTACTTCTACCACCTTTCTTTCTTGCATGTGTACATTCAAAGGAATTGTGTCCTTCTTCACCACAATTGTAACAAGTTACTTGAAATCCTCTTCTTCTATATCCACCTCTAGAGTAATTACCTCTTCCTCTGTATGAATTTCCACCTTTCCATTCAGTCTTGCCTTTGTCTTGAGATGGGTCTAAAACTGACTTGTCTTGTTCTGGTCTACTATTCTTACCATGAGATCTACCTCTTCCTCTAGGGAATCTACCACCTCTACCTCTTTGTCTTTGTTCATATCTTTTGTTCAACTTTTCTTCATCTTTTATGGAAAATTGATATGCCTCTTCAATGCCTTCCATCTTGATCAAACTGATTTCATCTTGTATGGAACTTCTCAAGCCATTCAGATATCTTGCAACTCTTTCCATTTTATCTTCAACATGTCCAGAACTGATGTCTAATCTGTAGAATTCCTCAGTATAGTCTTTGACTAATTTTTCCTTCTGCTTCAAACTTTGCATTCTCTGAACTAGGTTAATCTGATAATCACAAGGTAGAAATTTTCCTTTCAATTTGTTAACCATCTTATCCCATACCTTGATTTTTTCTTTACCTTTCTTCTTTCTGTCCAATTGTAGATGTTCCCACCATAAGGATGCATGATCTTTCAATTTTTTTCTTGCAATCTTGACCTTTTTGTTTTATGCAACATTCTCATATTCAAAATATTTTTCCATCTTAGTGATCCAGTTGATCAATTCATCAGAATCCAATTTTTCACTATACTCAGGAGGATTGAACTGAGGTGTGGATTTCAAACTTGTCAAGGCTCTCAGGAATCTCTCTTCTTCCTAGTCCATCACAAGTGTAGGTGCAGCTTCACCTTGAACCTCTTCAAATTCATCATCACTAACATCTTCAAGATGTCTTCCTCTGTGCTGGGCTATTTCAATAGCTTCCAATCCTGCAGCCATCTGTCTAAGCATGTCAACCAGACCTTGATCACCATTTCCTCTCCCATGAACCATCTTGAAACTCTCTACAATTGTAGGTCAGATTGCAACCTTCCACCCTACAAAAAATATATTTAGAGTTTACAAGAAGGAGCCATGAATCTCAAATCGCTCTGATACCACTTGATGCAAGGAGGAGGGACAGTTGGGCCAAGGGAACACCCAAAACCAACCAACTTGTGAATACAATGCGAAATGAACACAAAAACATAGTGGGAGAGGAGGAATGCAAATATTTTATTATTAATTGATCAAACTCAATACATGTTAGGTTGTAAGGCCTTCCTGGTTATGACCATATACATCAAAATGTATTACAATTTGATTTTCTTACAATAGAGATCTCAGATCTTCAATATCTTAACATTTTCCTTTCTTTGAGACCTATCCCCAAACTAAGAATATACACAAGAATATATAAAAGAATCAAATAGAGAGGTCGGTGCTCAAATACAAAGGAGTGACCCATATTTAGGTTCATACAGATCCCAAGATAGATCCTGGCTACAAAAATTAAATAAAGAAGTTGGTCACCAACACCAATTCCCAAATAAACTAGCTTGACATAGGTATGACTAAGCAATAGAACACCTTGGCCAAAGAAGAGATGAGAAATAGAACACCTTGTCCAGACAAGAGCCAAGCAACAAAACACAAGCATGACCGAGAAACTTGGCAAGCATGCTGAGGAACATAAGCTGAGCGACTGAGAACAAACTAAGGAATGCACTAAACATATTTTTGTTTGAGAAAGATTTCCAAGGACCCAAGATGCTCCTGCATCATATGTTTTTGGCATTCGTGTTTTGTCACTCATGTCAACATATATTTCTGTGGAGAGAACAAACTGGTGAATAATATGTATGATGACTGACAGAAGTGTAAAAATATTGTACGGTTGAATCAGAACAAGCAAAGATGAGGATATGAAGAAATATGTGTGATGACCTTATTCCTAAGGTCACTTGGCTTAATATTTCATATTGGAGTTGTTACAACTATTTTAGCAAAAATTGGATTCTGGACTGTAACAGTGATGCTTGATAGAGTGAGTCTCTATGTTTTGAGGATATCTTATAGGCAATGATGATTCAAGTTATGTGAGCTTATGAGATGACAGAAGGGATATTGAGGAATTTTTATTATTGATCGCAAGTCATGTCATTTTTGGTGACATCATTTATGGTGTGTATTATGGTGGAGACCTATTTGGGGTTGACTTCAAAGATGTAGTGTGCATTATGGATTGCAAGCATGGATTGTAGATCTTGGATTATATCTGATGTATTTTAATTGATGTTTACTTGTTTTAGGTACCTTATGTATCTTAGCAAGGGTTTAGATAATTATTGATATATTGGGAAAGCTTAATTGGATGACCTAATCAATTATTCTAATAGGGTATATATGAGAGATCTTTTCTTTTGAAAAGATGTGATGGTGATATGATGAGAAGGTAATTAAAAAGGATAGAGAAGTGTGGAAGATACGAAACTTTATTGGCACCTAGATGTAGAGAAAAGGTTGTGATTATAGTACTTCATTGGAACTGACCAAGAAAAGATATTTGCTATCAGAGAGTTCAATGGATTGTATATTTCTTATATACACTTGTTCGGATTGTAAATCCTTGAGGGACACTTTAACCTTCTGTTAGAGTTGTTAAAGAAATTTGGGCTCCCATGGCATACTTTCAAAAGTTGCAGATGTTGGAAATGAGATAAGTAAATGAGAGGGGAGGGGTGAATTAGTTACTCCAAAACAAATCCTTGTCCCTTAGATGTCTAAATACTTTAATGTTGTTACTCGGGTTACTTAAGATATTCTTCTATAGCTCAGGTGTTCCTTCTGTAACTCGGGTGTTAAAGCAATCTTTAATGTAATTATATTTAGAGACTAAGTGCAGAAACATAAAGCATAAAACAAGTAAAAAGTACACATATGACACCAATATTTAACATGGAAACCCATTATGGGAAAAACCATCAATGTAACTAGTTACTATTTTTCACTATTTTGAAGTGAGCCCTGTTAGGAGCTAATCCTATTAAAGGTTACAATAACACTGTGTTAGGTGTGACCTATATAAAGGATTTAATCAACCTATGAGGAGTGGCCTTGTTAGAGGTCTTTAACACTTCAATCTGGAAATTCTACCTTGTGAGAAGATTTACAAAAGACTGTTAAGTCTACTCTATTAAGAGATTTTGATCACTGCTAAAATTGTTAGAAAGTAACAATGGAGTGACTTGTAGGTGTAACCAACTGTCTTTGCTGATTCAGAGCTTTGCTTGATTTTAACTAGATCCTTGATGATAATATATTCTATTACACCTCTGAGTGTTATGTATTCAATCAGAATCTCATCTGATTTTGCCTTCATAGAATTCCACACTTCTTCCTTTTCACTTTCACTTCATCTTACACACTTAGGCTCCAACAACTACTCGTTCAATCCAAACTTGACCTTTCATAAACACATGGTAAGCCCTATCAAGTTGGCTTGAATAAACTCTAAATGATAAATCATAATTTAGTTGGCCTCATATAACCATTTAATTACATAATATAAATCACTGTTAGTCGGCTACATCTGAATGCTCGACCAAGAATGAAATGCCTAAGTGAACTTGGTCAACACTGAACTTCTTCAATGCCCAAACTCAACTTACTCTATTTACCAACTATGCTCGATCTGAATGTAGACATTAGTGTAAAACCACTACATACATGTATATAAATGTGTAACATCAATGACAATACACAATTGAATAATTGCCTTCAACAATCTCCCTCTTTGGCATTGATGGAAACACAACATGTCATAATACAAAGAATTGTGGAGCAACATAAAATTTTCTTTAATATCATTAGCTTCATTCTGATTCTCCCTCTAACAATGTCCTTAGCTTCATTCTGATTCTTATGTATTATAGAAAACTCTCCCTCTTTGACAACTTATGCCAAAGAATCCAATTCTACAAATACTACTTCTCTTTGAAGTTGTAATCTACCTCAATGTACTAATTAATCTGCTATGGGCTTTGATAGATCTGCATCAACTAGAAGATTTTCACTATCGCTTGGGTTGATGCATCACTAAATTATATTTTAGTGACCTTCAGGTAGGGGAAGTTCCCCTTGCTTTCCTCTAAGATACAAGAATGCATCCTTAGGTAAGGGTTTTGTGAATATGTTTGCAACTTGTTCTTTTGTGTTTACATATTCCAACTTTACTTCTCTATTCTATACTAATTCCCTCAAGAAATGATATTTTATTGCTATGTGCTTTGTTTTGGTGTGCATCACAGGATTCTTTGATATGTTAATGGCACAGGTGTTGTCACAGTAGATAATAATTGGTTCTTTTATCTCTTCCTTCATTCCTGTCAACAACTACATGATCCATATGATGTTAGAATAGTTCACTGCTGCAACAACATATTTTGCATGTGTTGTAGGTTGAGAGATACAATTATCTTTCTTGCTAGTCCAAGACACTAACCTTTTTCCAAGAAAGAAAGCTCCACCACTGGTGTTCTTCCTATCATCGACACTCCCAGCCCAATCAACATCAGTGAATGCTTTTAAATAAAAAATTTCACCTTTCTTATACCATAAGCCATAGTCTTCAGTACCTTTTAGATATCTCATAATTCTTTTGATTTCCATTAGGTGATTATCTTCAGGATTACCTAAAAATCTTGCAACAATACCAACTAGAAATGCAATATCAGGTCTAGTGTGCACAACATATTACAATTTTCCAATCATGGATTTATAATTGGTCTGATCTACCTCTTTTGAATCATCATCCTTAGATAGTTTATGTCCAGTACACATGGGTGTTCCAATAGGTTTGGAATCTTCCATACCAAATTTTTTGAGTATCTCCTTGATATATTTTGATTGAGCAATGTAGATATCATCCTTCATCTGATGTACTTGTAAACCAACAAAAAATTTGATCTCACCAAACATAGACATTTCAAATTATTTGGTCATACCTATAGAGAATGCTTTGCATAGGTCATGATAACCAATGAATAATATGTTATCAAAAAATATCTCTGCTAATGGTATTTTTTCCTGTGGTCCTTCTTTGATGTACAGGCTACTATTATCATTGATTGTCTAAAATCCAATTCTTATTAGATAGTTATGTAGTCTTTTGTACCAGGCTCTGGGGGCTTGCTTTAGTGCATATAGTGCTTTGTGTAGCTTTCAAACCATATTTCTTCTGCTGGGATCAATAAATCCTTCTGGTTGTTCAATGTAGACTTCCTCTTCTAGGGCTCCATTCAAAAATGCAGACTTCACATCCATCTGATATACTTTGTATCCTTTATATGCATCATATGCCAAAAGAGTTCTGACTCCTTCAAGTCTTACAACAGGAGAAAAAGTTTCTCCATAGTCAATACCCTCTTCTTGAGCATATCCTTTACAAACTAGTCTGGCCTTGTTTCTAGAGACTTTCCCATTTTCATCCATTTTTTTTTTCTGAAAACCCACTTGATTCCAATCACATTCTTGTCCTTTGGCCTAGGTACAAGAGTCCAAGTTTTGTTCTTCTCAATCTGCTCAATCTCTTCATTCATTGCCTCTATCCAACTTTCATCATTCAATGTATCTTTAACAGTTATAGGTTCAAATTCACTTAGTAAGCATGTACCTTTTAGTTTCTATCTTGTCATTACACCTTATGTCTAATCTAAAATTATTTTCTTAGGTGGATGATACCTTTTCACATATTTGGAAAGTAATAGAACCTTCAATCTAGATTTTGGACTTGATCCACTAGATCTGTCATTCTCAAACATTCTTTCTTATTCCTCTTTCTGATACTCGATATCCTCTGACTTTGACTTGGGTCCTTCTTTTTGGGACTTGGGTCCTTCAGTCTATGACTCAAGTCCCTCTTTCTGTGACTTGGGTCCATCTACTAGTACTTCATGTTGCCCATTTTGCAACTTAGGTAGTACAGTTTGTTTCAGTGTATGTTGTCCCATCACCATTGCTTGATTCATAGGTATAGTATCAAGTTCATGATATACAAAGTTTATGTAGTCTTTAGGCTCTTTACTACTCTTCTTTTCACATTTTTCTGCAAACTCATCAATCTTGACATGTACACTCTCTATGAATTTATGAGTAGTAAGATTCAGACATTTGTATGCTTTGATTTTACCTAAGTAACCTAGGAATATTCCTTCATCACTTTTTGCATCTAGTTTCACGTTTCTTGCTTCCTTCAAGTTGTAGCATCTACTTCCAAATACTTTAAATAATGAACATCAGGTTTATAGCCATACCACAATTCAAAAGGTGTCTGATCACTACCTTTCTTTAGTTGAACTCTGTTCAAGGTGAACACTGTAGTGCTGATGGCCTCCTTCCAGTATTTGGCAGCAATATTCTTTTCAATCATTAAGGTTTTGGCACAATCCATAATGGATATGTTTCTCCTTTTTGCTAATCCATTTTTATATGGTGTACTAGGGGCATATATTTGTTTGTTGATTCCTCTTTCATTACAAAATTCATTGAACTCATTGGAAATGAATTCTCATCCTCTGTCAAATCTTAGGAATTTCAGTTTCTTTCCTGTTTCTTTTTCAACTCTTGCAATATACCACTTGAATTTCTGAAAAGCTTCTAATTTCTCTCTCAAAAACATGACATTCATCATTCTACAATGATCATCAACAAACATAATAAAATATTTTCCTCCAATATAGCTTGTTGTTCGGATTGGTCCACATAGATCAGTATGTACCAATTCCAAGACTTCATTAGTATTGTAATTCTTTCTCTTGAAGCTAGTCTTTCTCATTTTTCCAATTTGACATTGTTTTCATATTGCTAACTCGGGTTTCTTCAAGACAGAAATACCTCTAACTCTTTTTTTCTTTCTTATGTTTACCAGATTGTCAAAATTCACATGACACAACCTTTTATGCCATAACCAACTTTCTTCTACTTGTGCAATAAAGCATGAAGTTTTAGTGAGATCAAGATAGAATAAATTACCTTTAGTTTGCCTCCCAGTTCCAACTAGGTTCCCTCTACAATCTAGGATCTTGGCCTTACCATTCATAAACTCTACCTTGAAGCCAATGTTGTTCAGCTATGCTACACTGAGTAGATTTCTCCTTAATCCTTCAACCCAATAAGCATTATCACATTTGATTCCTTTTGTAAGAACAATGCAAGCTTTTCCTTTTACTGGGAAAGGTTCAACATTCCCAAAACCAACACTTCCACCATCATAGTGTTCAAGATGTTCAAACTTTGTCTTATTACTAGTCATGTGATGAGAACAACCACTATCAATTATCTAAGTCTTTTCATCTTCCTCATCTAACTCATCCTTAATGGAAATATAAACCATTTCTTCTTCTTCATCACTGTCAGAATCTTTTTCAATATAACAAGACTTCTTTCCTTTATCCTTATAGCTTTTGTGGTTATTGAAATCTTTCTTGCCTTAGAATTTTTTTTAAACTTCCTGTCATCCTTGTCTTTCTTGTTTAGACACTTTGAAGCAATGTGACCAACCTCATTGCATGAGAAACAAATCAATGGTATTTTTCCTTTGTATTTTCCTTTTTCAGCTCTTCTTGCAAGCAGTGCTTCAATGATGCCAAGATCTTCATCATCAGATTCATCATCATTGTCACTTTCAATATGCTTTCCTTTAGAGTACCTATCCCTCTTACCAAGGTTCAATTTGGCTTTAAATGTAGACTCAATATTGCTAGAGCCAAGAGAGTAGTTGTCAAAAATGCCCAGCTCAAAGGTTGTAATTCTTCACACTAATGTATCTAGAGTAATGTCTTTGTTGCACCTCATTTATTGAATGGTTGAAACTCTAATAGCATAGATATGGAGTAAAGTTCTCAGTACCTTCTTGACTACTGTAGTATCTTCAATTAGTACACCTGCTACTCTGATGGCACTTACAATCTTCTTGATTGTTTCACTGTACTTTGTGATATCTTGTCCTTCTTTCATTTTCATCTGGTCAAATTGTCCTCTTAGACTTTCTGCTTTAGCTCTTTTTACATTTGTATCACCTGCATTAATGTCCTACAGTTTCTTTCACATATTATGAGTTGTAGGGCCGTCCTTTACTTCATAAAATTCTGAATAGCTGAGTGAAGAAGCTATGTCAATAATCATTATGTTATGAAGTTTCCATTCCATAATTTGTTCCACAGACATCTAGTCCCTATTGGTGCAACATATTTGGTTTCTAAGAATTGTAAACCAACATCTCCAATAGTAGATAGATGTAGCTTCATCAGTTCCTACCATGCTAGGAAATTGTCTTTGTTTAGATTTGGGATCTCCCTCCTGTAAGACATCTCTGATCTTTAGCTTAGGCCTTGAAACCTTTCCTGATAGCACTTGACGTTCTGATACTAATTGTTGGAAATAAGATAATAAATTGAGAGGGGATGGGTGAATCAGTTACTCTAAAACAAATCCTTGTCCCTTAGATGTCTAAATACTTTAATACTGTTACTTGGGTTACTTAAGATATTCTTCTATAGCTCGATTGTTCCTTCTCTAACTCAACTGTCAAAGCAATCTTTAATGCAATTATATTTAGAGATTAAGTGTAGAAACATAAAGCATAAAACAAGTAACAAGTACACATATGACACCATGATTTAACATGGACACCCAATATGGGAAAAACCACCAATGTAACTAGTTACTATTTTTCACTCTTCTGAAGTGAGCCCTCTTAAGAGACAACCCTGTTAAAGGTTACAATAACACAATATTAGGTGTGACCTATTTAAAGGATTTAATCACCCTGTGAGGAGTGGCCTTGTTAGAGGTCATTAAAACTTCAATCTGGAAATGCTACCTTGTGAGAGGATTTACAAAAGACTGTTAAGTCTACTTTGTTAAGAGATTTTGATCACTGCTACAATTGTTAGAAAGTAACAATGGATTGACCTGTAGGTGTAAGCAACTATCTTTGTTGATTTAGATCTCTTCTTGATTGTAACTAGATCCTTGTTGATCAGATATTGTATTGCAGCTCTGAGTGTTCTATATTCAATCAAAATCCCATTTGATTTTGCCTTCATAGAATTCCACACTTCTGCCTTTTCACTTTTGCTTCATCTTACACACTTAGGCTTCAACAACTACTCATTCAATCCAAACTTGACCTTTCATAAATACATGGTAAGCCTTATCAAGTTGTGTTAAATAAACTTTAAATGATAAATCATAATTCATTCAGCCTCATATAACCATTTAATTACATAATATAAATCACTATTAGTCAGTTTCATCTGAATGCCTGACCAAGACTGAAATGCCCAAGTGAACTCGGTCAACACTGAGCTTCTTCAATGCTCGAAATCAACTCATTCTGTTTACCAACTGTGCTCAGTTTAAATGTAGACATTAGTGTAAAAATACTCCATAAGTGTATATACACATGTAACATCAATGACAATACACAATTGAATAATTGTCTTCAATAGCAGAGTGTTCCTGTCTATTTTTTGCAAGAGTAGGTTTTAAATAGGTGTTGCAATCTTGTTGTGTTCCCTTTTGGTTGCCTTTGTGGATTCAAAATAGTTGCTTAGGTATTTGTGTCTTCACTATTTTTTTTATGTTTTAGATGCCTCAGGTCACATATCCCATATTTTTTGCATTGAAGTAACTTAATGTTTTTATACTCCAGCACGCAATAGGTTAAGTGCCTAAATGGATGCACCTTTTGGCTGACAGTTTGTAAAGTGTTGCGGTTAGTGGCAGCTAGTTGGGGGACAAGGTGGATAATTTTGTGGGTCCATACTCAGATGAAAAGTTCCATGAGGTGATAGGTGGAAGCAGGGCGCGATGGTGCAATCTGAGTCATCATAGGTCTAGTCAGATCGTGCAATGGTGCGGGTGTGACATGTGGTAGGCTAGGTTGGATGGACACGTGACAAAGATCCCAATGAGAAGTAGGCGCCATGTAGAAAATTTGGTAGGATGGTTAGGTGGGACTGAAAATATGGATCAAGTTAGATGGAAACATGTGGTGGTGAATGAAAAAGCATCGAGATCAAATGGTGATTCGCTACTACATGAAGGAAAGATGTGAGGAAGTTAAGCATCACGTGGTGGCAAAAAGCTTGACACATCCAAGTTGGCAATAAAGAATGTGGGACATGTACATGAAAAGAAAGATAGGTGGTTCTGAGGCCCAGTGGGATGTTCCCATGTGGATGTCAATGAAGTTTGACCAGGCAAGGATAAGTTTTTCTTTTACTTAGTGCCCATATTAGGTAATTTTTATCAGCAATCACATTTTAAAGTTGATAAAAGGTCTTAATTGTGGTTTTTGATGTGTTTGGAACCAGAGGAGTTAGCTGTTGTATTGAATATTTTAAATTTTTAAATTTCTCTATGCGTTTTATCATGGTGATGTGTTCTTAGACTTGCAGGAGAGTGGCTCAAGTTCTCTTTTGGCCCATGTTTGTCTTAATGGCATTGTTTGTTTGTCTGGGGTTGTGTTCTATGGTTATAGATGCATTACATATGGCATGGTGGCCTCATGAGTCTCTAGCTTACTTTCTATTTTGGTATATTTCTGTCATATAATGAGTGTTATTTATTTATGTGATTGGATCTCTTCTTGTAATTTGGTAAGTGGTTTGTCAAGACAGATGTTTTAGTGATCTTTTGGAGAAAGATTAGCTTGTGAGATAGGATTTGCATTAATTTATTGGAAGGATAGTTGTTGGAACCCTCTCCTATAATTTTATCCTTCTACTTAAGGCTTTCCTTTCTCTATTTTAGGGGTTCCAAAATTTTTGACCCTAAGTGTTGGCTCAGAAGTTTGAGTTCCAAGGATATATCAGATTTGTATCAGACTATAATTCATGATAAGAGAGATACTTCTTGATATTTTTCAAGCTAATGAATGGTGTATTTATTTATTCAATCATGTTGTTACATATTTGGACTTACTATACTTAATACAATTGTCTAAGTTTCAAGTCTCTCCTTGACTTTCATTGCATAAGTTTTGGATTTTCTAGTCCAATACATAGAGTTATTTGTGTGTATGTTCTATTCTATATTTCTTATTTAGGATCAGATTAAACATGCTTTGGGTGAAATAGAGATTTATTTTATGTATATGCATAGGGATTTGATAAGAAAGTGTGTGATCTGAGATACTTGTGTTTATGGTTATGAGCCCTTGCCAATAGGTTGTCTTCTATTTTAGTATTTGGATTGAAGAAGTTGCCCAATGGATAAGGCACTAATCAAAAGCTTTTATATTCTTTGTTGATGCATGTTTGATAGATTTTGGCTATATTCTGTAAATTTATGTCAAAACCATTTCTAAGTTGTTTCATAGCCAATGATTTTTGGTTGTATGTCCTAATTTGTAATGGAGAGTCAATGAATGCCTTGTTAGTCTTTAGCACTTTCTTATCATTATCTGTTATTAAAATCTAGAGTGATAAATAGTTGTAAAAAGTTGTATGTTATTTGGATTAGGTGTACCCACCTTGGTTTTGTAGAGCTAGAAGTGTAGAGGGCAGTCCTATCCCTATAGTTTCTCTAGTTTCCTTGCAGACCTTCCATACTTGGAGCTAACCACTCCTAACATCAGTCTCAAGGCATATTGGTAGCTTTAGATAGCATAAACATTTTCAAACACCAACACCTTCTCTGGGTAGTGTGCCTAGGTAGTGAGCCCACTGTTACTCTTGACTCCTAATAGGTTTTTTCCTTTAATAGGGACTATGTACTATAATGTTATAATAAGCTCCTAATAGGGTTAAATATTTTAATAGGGATACTATACTCTTAGTACATCATTTTTGGGTGCTAATTCCCACTAGGGTTTTACCTTTAACATGGTTTCTTTGACAACAAGGATTGTGTTATTGTATTGGATTTTAATGTGTTATCATTTTAATTGAATTTTTGGCTTATAAAGTTTAATGTTTAATAATTTGTCTCACAACTGATTCACCNGTTTCCCCCCCCCCCCCCCCCCCTCTTAGTTGTGCTTGTGGACTATTACTGCTAACAATTGGTATTAGAGTTTTTGGTCCTTAGAGAGAAATATTAATAGCTTGAGCTGATCCTAAAGATGACTTACTATAGGAAGGATAGTCCAAAATTTTATCCTGAAAACTTTGACAGTTTGAATAACAAGATGAGAACATATTTTCTATGTTTGGGAATGGACTACTAGATGATCACAAAAGGAAAGGAAAAGATAAAGAATGAGGATGAATTGGATAAAGCTACTGAATAAGAAAATAAATTATTTTCATGTAACATGGTTGAAAGTGAATTCATTGATCAATGCACTTTCTGAAGATGAATTTATAGAATTAAAAGACTTAGATTCTACACATGAAATTTGTACAAGATTGGAAGCACTGTATGAGGGAGATAAGTTACATAAAAAGGTGAAGCTAGAAAAAATTGGAAGACAAAGATGGAATCATTGAAAATGAAACATGATGAGAATATTAGAGCATATGCACAAAGATGTAATGAAGTGGTTACTAGCATAAGGAACTCTAGAGGTACTTATAGTCAGGAAGAAGTGATTGCAAAGATTCTTAGATCTCTAAAACCTGCATAGAGAACTAAAGTACAAGCTATAGAGGATGTTATACCTTTGACACTGAACTTCAATAGAAAGATGTTTATTGGAAAGATAACTACTTTTGAGGCCACATAACTAGGAGATTCTCTACATAAAGTTGAGTCAGCATTCAAGGCAACTGTGCATAGAACCAAAAACACCTTATCTGGAATCGCAAGTGATGAGCCTCTCAAAAGGCCATCTTTTCCATGCATTTACTTTCCTTTTTCAACATTTTTTTTCAAAGAAGAAGACTTTAAAATTATGGTTTTTATATATTTTATATGTAAGGACATAAGTAGGTAAAATGGATGGTAAAAACATAATGTATTTTGCTTGGAGCTGATGGATAGAAGTTGCATGATATAAGTGATTGCATGTTGAATAGATAGTCCTTTTTCCTATGCTATGTTTATGGGTAATCTCCTTCCTGTAGCTGAATGTTGTGCAAGAATATTGAATGAAATATCACACTTCTTTCTTAGTATTAAATGATAAAATATATTTATGTGTCAGAAGTTATGTATACTAACCATTTTGTAGGAGTCAAGTTATGACACATTCAAGAATTCCAGCATGGCATCGAAAGGGTCAACGATAGTCATTACCTTCAGAAGCACCAACATAAAGAAAGGAATTAAGTAAAGTGGTTAGAGATTGGCGTGTTGCAGAACAAGTCAGTTTAGTTCTTGAGAAGACACCGCATGCAGATCTAGAACCACTGCATGCTATATTCTAGGAAGAACTTGAAGACCTACTATTGTTGTTCAAGATTTCTGTTATGAGCACAATGTATCCATTAGTGATCCTCATTAATGGAGTGATCCTAGAATTAGTTTCTAGTGTAGTTCCTCCTTAAATAAGTGGAATTCTATAGTTCCACGAGGAGAGAGTTAATTGATACAATTTCTGGAATAGAATTTGACATTGGAGCACTGTTTATTTTCCAAGTACATTTCTTCCATGAAGGAATAGAGTGCATAATTTGAGTTTCAGTCTCTTATCATGATTTCATTTCTATTCAATCATCCAAGGGGGCCCACTTGGTGAGTGAATCATTTTATTACATTAGAAATTATTTCCCTACTCATTAAGAAGTAAATAGAACTCTGGTATTCCTCTAGCCACCAGTAACAGAACTAGTGCACTGTTCCTGCAGCATAGGCAAGCAGAGTAACCCCTACTCGTGATTACTATTTTCTTAGAATAATTGCATGCCATTGAGATAGCATAGATTCTTGAAGCATAATTTATTTTTATTCCATAGGTTTAGCCATGAGAATCAAGGAAGTTTGAAGCATATACATTGCAAACACCATTCCAAGTTTACGTCCCTGGTCGATAATTAAATGAGACTAAATAATCTACTTAGCAGCCATTTAGGGTGTGGAATCCTAAAATAGCAGTCCAATGCTACGTGTTTCTGAGATGATTGTTTGGCCAAGCATTTTTGGCACCACTACCAGGAATGGTGTTAGTTAAAGCCAATTTTGTGTTCATGATTCCAGTTTTTATAATCTAGGATTTAATTTTAAGCAAGAATTTTCTGCATAGAAGAAGAGAACCTCGCGAAAGATTCCTTCCTCGTCAATACCAGGCCAAGCCATTTGATCTTTTTAGCTCTGAGCCTAAAGAACCCCAAGTAGATAGTGACGAAGAAGACCTATTTGAAAATCTATTTGCAGACGCCCAAGGAGAAATTTTATCACCCTCATCCTTTGAAGAATCAGTACATTTAGAAGTCCTTTTTGATGAGCCTGAGTATCATGACAACCCATTAGCTCTTATTGTATACCAGCCACCACCACAACAGCCACCACAACAGCAATCAGGCCCTCCTCCAAGGATGGCTAAACCTACCTTTCGCTTCCCAATTCCTCCTCAACAGGGTAACCAAAACCTGAAGAACATTCCAGCCGCTACATTACCAAAATTTGATGGACTTATCACTGAAGATCCTGAGACCTTCCTCTTTGAGTTTGATATTCTCTGTAGGAGCTATGACTACACAACTAATGCCCATAAGTTGAAGTTGTTTCTGTCAACTCTCAAAGAGGCTGCTCTAACGTGGTTTATGAGCCTCAGAGCTAATGTCGTACCAAATTGGAATGCCATGAGAAACATGTTTCTTGCCAAATACAAAGAATACTATACAAGATGGGATTTAAAAGGAGATGAAATCTTCAAGATGTCACAGAAAGAGGATGAAACCTTGGAAGACTATGTTTCAAGGTGATAGGGAGCCTCCTTGGTAACCTTCTGAGTTTGCTTGAAACTCTTAATAGGTCTCTCTCAGGACCTCTATGGCTTCCTCAATCCACCCTTCAACACTTTGAAGAATCTATTCTTCTTCTCCAACCAAGGAAACTAACTGTCATGTTAAAGACACCATTCTTGTGTTCCACAAGAACCTTCCACTCAACCACTCCAAGCCCTACACTTAAGTTTGGATTTGCAGGAGGGTTAGGGCTTCAACATACTCCATTTTTGAATTCCAACCTAGGTTTGAAACCACCAAGTTGATCCATATTGCCATCGGGTTCTAGTTTCCTACTTTCTAGGCCTTGTAGCCTTTTTGCACAATTAGGCCTCCTAGTTTTTAGGAAACCTTAAAAATAGAAAAAATATCTCAAAGGACATGCTAATATTTTGAGGTATTCTTTAGGTAAGGAAAAAACCCAAAAGGATTTTCTAGGTCCCTTAGTCTGGAACTGTCCGTACACCCTGTTATCAGAATATGGCACAATTCTTGTGTTTAGACCAATTCGGTGCCTTGGTCTTCAAAACTTGTCTTGTTGGATCCTTGGGCACTCCTCCACCTTGGTTAACACACACACAACATCATAAAACACACCCATGGCCTTCTAGGCTCATTAGAACATGCCCTGCAACTTTTAAACTAATTGTCACTTGCTTCCTCTAACCGGGCTATGAGTTGAGCTCTCCTAGGGAAAGTGCTTAAAAATACATGCCAACACTTTGAGAGCTACTCCTTCCATATTATGGTAGCTCCATGGACCTAGTTCCCATTCCTAGATGGTCATATCAAACCAACAGTGGGAAGTTGAGTTAGGTCCACATCTTTGCCCCTTGCTCCAAATCAGGACAACAAACATTCCAAAACCAAGAAATTTGCAAACAACAACCAAAAAACAATTAAAAAGAAAAATAATTATGGGACAAGATTGGTAACATGTAAATTCATGGACTCCAATGGTCATAGTTCAATTTTCAATCCATTCAAAACAAAAATAACACACAATGCTTCAAATTTGTTGTCCCTTCAAAAAAACTCTCTTTGCTCCAGAATACCAATCCATACAGAATGAACTTCCACCCTCACAATTAGGGGTTTTCCACCTTATATCACTTAGAAACACATTTCCCCACCCTTATATGGGTTCAAAACTCTTAAAAACATCAAATTCGTCTAGACAACAAAATGTTGTCAGCAACTTCAAAAAGTTGCTAATGTTGCATAGCAACATTTTTCATTTTTTTAGCCAATAACTCTTTTTAAGTGTTTCCTTCACCAACCTACCTTAGATAACTTTGGATTGACTACCTAGGGTATCTATGCACCCTAAAAACTTCTATGACATCATCCTAACATTTGATGACATCATCAAGTACACCACATTAAATGGAGCCAAAAAGAGCTATTTACACAAGAAAAGAAGCACAAAATGAAAACTACCTAAAATAATCTTGGTCAAAATCACCTTATATAATTACATTGCCCTACTAGAGGTCTTACATGCACTAGCACACCAAAATGACAAGAGACTACCATATTTGCTTGGCATCTCCAGGGTGCTCCTGCACCATACTAACAAGGTTAAGAACTTATGTCACCTCTGGGGACAGGAGCTTAGGATCAATTCCCTACTTCTTAAAGTCACTCTAAGCCACCCAACTAGCCTCAGCCTCTGACATGCCTTCCCACTGAATGAGATGTTCCAAATAGGTTCCCTTCCTAGTCTTTTTCTTCACTCAAGAGTCTAAAATCTTCTCTGCCCTTGGTGTTGGTGTAGGGGTAAGATGAAAATTTTATGCTATGTCCTTACCATCTGAATATACCTCTGTATTTTCTAGTATAGGTCCCTTATACTGGACTAAATCTTGCACATTGAAAACAAGGGAGATTGCCAAATCTGTTGGCAAGTCAAGTTTATAGGAATTTTGCCCATACTTTGCAAGAATCTTGCAAGGACCAATCCTCCTCATTTGCAGCTTGGTGGGGACTCCCTTCTACAATCTGGAATTGTTAAGATGAACCATCACAAGGTCACCCACAACAAACTGAAGATCTCTCTTTCCTTCATCAACTCTAGCTTTCAACTTTTGTGTAGCCTCTTGGAGCTGCTTCTTTACTTGCTCATGAACCTCTTTCATGGATTGAGAAAAATCATCTGCATATGCACTCCTTCCTTCTACATTTTCCAAGTTTCTTAACTCAAACACAACTCTAGGGTATAGCCCATAAACTACTTCAAAGGGGCTTTTTCCAGTTGTCCTATTTTCACTATCATTGTAGGCATATTCAGCCTGTGGTAACATATGTTCCCACATCACTCCATACTACTTTGTCAACCACCTAAGGAGATTTCCCAACACTCTATTTATCACTTTAGTCTAACCATCAGTTTGGGGATGGTAGGCTGACCCAAATGACAAATGGGTTCTCAATCTTGCCCACAAGGTCTTCCAAAAATGACCCATGAACACTACATCTCTGTCAGAGACTATGCTGATAGGTAAGCCATGAATCCTTACCACTTCTTCAAAAAAAAAATGAGAAATGTGACTGGCATCATGTGTGGTTTTGCAAGCAATGAAATGACTCATCTTGCTAAATTTATCTACCACTACAAAGATGCTATCTAAACCAGATTTAGTTCTAGGTAGCCCAAAAATAAAATCCATACTAATGCATTCCCAAGGCCTATTAGGAATGGGTAAGGACTGATACAAACCTACATTTGATGCTATGCCCTTGGATTTCTGGAAAACCAAACACTGCTCCACATATTTCCTAATGTCCTTCTGCATCCTAGGCCAATAGTAGAACCTTTGCATTAGTTCTAATGTCTTATTCAGGCCAAAATTCCCACTTAAGCTACCATTATGCTTTTCTTGGATTACATTTTCCCTCATAGATCCCTTAGGAATACATAGCTTCCCTTCTCTAAATAATAGATTATTCTGAATGGTATAGTCAACAAATGTACTGTGGAAATGGTTTTTGAAGTCTTTGCATACCTTGTATGCCTCTGAGAAGTCTTCATCACCTTCATAAAGCTCCTTGAAGCTTTATATGCCTATACTTTGCAGTTATACTTCTTGGACTGTCAAGAGTCTCCTACTCAAAGTATCAGCCACTTTATTCATCTTCCCTTTCTTGTGTTTAATGGTGAAGGTATAGGCCTGCAAATATTCCATCCACTTAAGGTGTTTGTTTCTCAACTTCTCTTGCGAGTTAATAAAACTTAAAGCCTTGTTATCAGTATACACCACAAACTCTTTTGGCAACAAATAGTGCCTCCATTTCCTTAAAGCTTGCACCAATGCATATAGCTCCAAGTCATAAGAAGAATACCTCTTCTTAGCCTCATTCAAATTCTCACTATAAAATGCCACTGGGCTATTCTCTTTATTCAAAACTGCCCCAACAACTATACCACTTGCATCACATTCAAGGGTAAACAACTTGTCAAAATTTGGAAAAAACCAAGATTGGTTGTGTTGCCACTCTCTTCTTCAATACTTCAAAACCTCTACCAACCTCTGGAGTCCATTTGAATTTAGTTTTCACTCCACCTTTTATTGTATCTAATACTGTGCACATATCTCACTAAAGCCTCTAATGAACTTTCTATAAAATTGTGCAAGTCCATGGAAACTTCTTACCTCAAATCTACATGTAAGGGTAGGCCAGCTCAATATGGCTTCAACTTTACTAGGATCCATCTTCAAGGTTCCTTGTGACACCACAAAACCAAGATAGATCAACTCTTGTTTCATAAATTCACAGTTTTCCATGTTAATGGACAACTTCTCCTTATGAAGTTACTTCATCACAGTCTGCAAATGTTGAAGATGTTCCTCCTTTGTCTTACTAAAAATCAGAATGTCATCTAAGTACACAACTACAAATCTGCCTATGTAGTCCTTTAACACTTTGTTCATCAACCTCATAAAGGTACTGGGTGCATTGCTAAGCCCAAAGGGCATGAAACCATTCATAAAGCCCTTCTATTGTCTTGAATGTTGTCTTCCATTCATCCCCTCCTTAATTTTGATTTGGTGGTACCCACTCTTCAAATCCAACTTAGTGTAGTATCTTTCTCCTCCCAAACAATCCATAAGATCTTCAATCCTAGGAATGGGAAACCTGTATCTCATAGTGATCCTATTAATTGATCTTGAGTCTATACAAAGCCTCCACTTGCCTCCCTTCTTTGATGCTAAAACCACCGGTACTGCACATGGACTAATGCTTTGCCTAATAATACCTTGGTCCAAAAGATCTTGGACTTGTTTTTCTATCTCCTTGTTTTGATCAGGAGTCACCTTGTATGCTACCTTGTTTGGTAGAGATGCTCTGGGTATGAATTCAATCTGATGACTTATGTCTCTTGGAGGTGGTAACATTGCTGGTGTCCCATCACTAACTATGTCTTTGAACTCCTCCAATAACTCTTGCACTTCACTTGGAAATGGTGGTTGTTCCACCTTCTTCTCTTCACTAGGCTCAAGCATGATAGCATAGTGCAAACATTCCCCACTGTTTGTTTTCTGCAAATACTCCTTACCTCCCTGCAATAAGACATTAGTGTCAGCTAATGTAGACCCGTCATCATCCACAAGTGACTAAATTTTATAATTGACCCCATCCTTCTTGAAAGAATAGGAATTTTTCTGTCCATCACGAATTGTCTTCCTATCAAACTACCATGGCCTACCTAAGAGTAGGTGGCATACATCCATTGGGAGTACATCACACAATATTCTTTCCATATACTTCCCTATTGAAAAATTCACCCATGATTTCTCATTAACAAGAACATGTTGCCCCTTGTTTAACCATGTAACTTGGTAAGGGTTTGTGTGAAGTATTTTTTTCAGTCCCAACTTGCTGATTGCCTCCTTTGATATAATATTATCAATAGACCCTGAGTCTATAATCATCTTGCACACTTTCCCATGAATCTTGCACTTTACCCTCAATAGTGCCCCCCTTTGTTTGGCTTCTTCTTTGACCAGTTCTTTAATGAGTATTCTCCCAATCATGAGATTCTCTCCACTTTCTAAATCAAGATTGATTTCAGTTCCTTTACCACTGTTATTGTCCTCTTGTGCAATGTAATTCACTCTTTTATCACCATATGAGGTGGAAGCTTTATCCGGGCATCTATAAGCTGGATGGCCTAGCTGATTGCAATGAAAACACTTCATGTTTGCAAAGTGTGAGGCTCTGCCTGAACCTCCAAATCTACCTCTTCCAACATCTTGGAATCCTCTGCCCCTATTCATTTTGCCTCTACCACTGGTCTGATTGACTATTTCAATCAATTTAGTTTCACCTTGAGACCTAAAGTCACTGCCTCTTCCTGCAAAACTGCCTGCAAAGCTGCCTCTTCCTATATTTTCTTTGCCTCTACCTCTTCCTCTTGAGGTCTGATCATGCTTCCTCTTGCTCTTCTCTTCTATCTTAAGAGCCATTTGATAGCATTGTCTCAGACTTGTCAAGGTTGCAAGACTCATCTCCTCTTGTATAGACCTATTAGAATATGTAATCTTTCCTTGGTGAAATATATTATAAACCAAGGTAGTTTAGTTTATTTATTATGTAAGTAGGAGATTCCTATAGAATCCCTACATGAACGCATGTCCTCTTGTCCATGTGTGAG
>MU224061.1:3242400-3265590 GCA_018584345.1 Thuja plicata
GGTTACAATACCTTTGATTTACATTCTGGTTTTCATACCTCTGATTCCAATTCCGGTTTTAATACCTTTGGTTTAAATTCTGGTTATCATTCAAATTCTGGTTATAATTCAAATACTGCTTATCATTGAAATTCTCATTTTCATACCTTTGATTCAAATTCTGGTTATAATACCTTTGATTCTGATTCTAATGCAAAATTTCTATTAAATTCTGAAAGTTATTGTTCTTATCCAGATTATACATTTACTAATTCAAATCTAGGTGAGAAATCCACTAGAAGTACTTGTTTTGTAGATTCAAGTTATAATGATGCAGATTATGAAGACACTCCTTTTGACAACTTGGACCAACAACAATGTGAATCCACATCTTTGAAGCATTCACATTTTTCTCACTCACCATGCTACATAAGAAGATCATTTTTACCAAAGAAAGTGCCTCACAACCATGAACATGTTGCAGAATACTGTAATAATTTGGGTCTCATACCGATCAAGCTCATTTCCCCAAGTAAAGATTAAAGGGGGATGTTAGAATATGTAATCTTTCCTTGGTGAAATATATTATAAACCAAGGTATTTTAGTTTATTTATTATGTAATTAATAGATTCCTATAGAATCCCTACATGAACGCATGTCCTCTTGTCCATGTGTGAGGACATAATATTTATTTGTAATTTCTTTTTATTCTAGATTCTTCCTTAAGAGGAAATATCACAAGTGGCACACACATTATGAATGTGGCTCACATGCACATGGGAGTTACATTCAACTCCTTTCTTCTCATCTCTACATAAGAGATGCTTCTTTTCTCTTTATGACTCATTCACTTGCAACATGTAGTTTTTCATTCTCATTCTCTTGAAGCATTGTATGAGCATTTTTCTCTCATTCTCTTTCTCTCTCTCTTAGGCTTTTTGGCCCTTTCATAATAATATCACGGGGTTTTTTTTACGCTTTTCCCCTTCAAAAACATTGTCTCATATTGTATGGTGAATGCTTCTAGATTTGGTTTATTTCATGGTATGCATTTCCTCACACTTTGCTTATTAGATTAAACTTGAGCCCATTTTGATATCTAGCCAATCTAATGCTTTCATCCTCAACTACCTTGGACCTCAAACATAACTTCTAAAACTCCTCTACATATGCTTGGACTTCAAGGTCTTTTTGTCTAAGATTTTGTCTCTTTCTATGCATTTGAACTTCATAGTCATCTAGGAGATAAGTTTGTTTCAACTTTGCCAACATGCCTTTCCATGACACAATAGGACTATTTCCCTCTTTCTCCCTTTCATTCTAAACAAATTTCAGCCAAGTAAGTGCTGGTCCTCTTAATCTAGACTTGGCCACCTTGATTTTTTGAGCCTCAGTCACCCCATCACATTCAAAATGATACTCAAGGCTATCTATCCAATCTAAAACCAAATCAACATCCATTTGTCCATTAAACAATGGCACACCCTCCAAGGCTTTACCACTCAAGGCTTTGAGTGCCTTCAAGAAGGGTTCCTTAGGTAAGACCAAATCAGGGGTAGGTGTTTCTTCATCTAAGTCCCACTCCTTCTCCTTAGCTTCCTTTTCCTCTTTCTGGTCCACCTTGTCCTTTACACTATCTGCCTTAGATCGGACTTCATCCAAGAGTTGCTCCATTTGAGCCAATCTCTCTCTTAGCAACCTGTTATCCTCTTCTTGTTCATCCACTTTCTTGGCCAATTCAGTATTGGTCACCATCTTGCTTGATGCACTAGACTCCTCACTTGAGTCCTTGGTCTGCAACATCCACCAGCTGGACTATTTCTTCTTTTCTGAAATCTTGAACTTGGGCTCTGATACCACTCTAATAGGGAGCCTCCTTGGTAACATTCTGAGTTTTCTTGAAACTCTTAATAGGTCTCTCTCAGGACCTCTAGGGCTTCCTCGATCCACCCTTCAACACTTTGAAGAATTAGTTCGTCTTCTCCAACCAAGGAAACTAACTATCATGTTAAAGACACCATTCTTGTGTTCCACAAGAACCTTCCACTCAACCACTCTAAGCCCTACACTTAAGTTTGGATTTATAGGAGTGTTAGAGCTTCAACATACTCAATTTTTGAATTCCAAGCTAGGTTTGAAACCACCAAGTTGATCCATATTGCCATCGGGTTCTAGTTTCCTACTTTCTAGGCCTTGTAGCCTTTTTGCACAATTAGGCCTCCTAGTTTTTAGGAAACCTTAAAAATAGAAAAAATCTCTCAAAAGGACACCCTGATCTTTTGAGGTAGTCTTTAGGTAAGGAAAAAACCCACAAGGATTTTCTAGGTCCCTTAGTCTAGAACTATCTGCACACCCTGTTATCAGAATATGGCACAATTCTTGTGTTTAGACCAGTTTGGTGTCTTGGGCTTCAAAAATTGTCTTGTTGGATCCTTGGGAACTCCTACACCTTTTTGAAAACCTAAAAAACATCATAAAACACACCCATGGCCTTCTAGGCTCATGAGAACACCCCTTGCAACTTTTAAACCAACTGTCACTTGCTTCCTCTAACTGGGCTATGAGTTTAGCTCACCTAGGGAAAGTGCTTAAAAATACATGCCAAAACTTTGAGAGCTCCTCCTTCTATAGTATGGTAGCTCCATGGACCTAGTTCCTATTCCCAAATGGTCATATAGAAGCAACAGAGGGAAGTGGAGTTAGGTCCACATCTTTGCCCCTTGCTCCAAATCAGGACAACAAACAGTCCAAAACCAAGAAATTTGCAAACAACAACCAAAAAACAATTACAAAGAAAAATAATTATGGGAAAATCTTGGTAACATGTACATTCATGGACTCCAATGGCCATATTTCAATTTTTAATCCATTCAAAACAAAAATAACACACAATGCTTCAAATCTGTTGTCCCTTCAATAAAACTCTCTTTGCTCCAGAATACTAGTCCGTACATAATGAACTTCCACCCTCACAATTAGTGTTTTGCCACCTTATATCACTTAGAAACACATGTCCCCACCTTTTTATGGGTTCAAAACTCTTAAAAACATCAAATTCCTCTAGACAACAAAATGTTGTCAGCAACTTTGAAAAGTTGCTAATGTTGCATAGCAACATTTTTCATTTTTTTAGCCAATAACTCTTTTTAAGTGTTTCCTTCACCAACCTACCTTATCTAACTTTGGATTGACTACCCAGGGTATCTATGGACCCTAAAATATTCTATGACATCATCATAACATTTGATGACATCATCAAGTACACCACATTAAATGGAGCCAAAAAGAGCTATTTACACTAGAAAAGAAGCACAAAATGAAAACTACCTAAACTACTCTTGGTCAACATCACCTTATATAATTAAATTTCCCTACTAGAGGGTCTTACCCACACTAGCACACCAAAATGACAAGAGACTACCATATTTGCTTGGCATCTCCAGGGTGCTCCGGCACCATACTACCAAGGTTAAGAACTTATGTCACCTCTAGGGACAGGAGCTTAAGATCAATTCCCTAGTTCTTAAAGTCACTCTCAGCCACCCAAGTAGCCTTAGCCTCTAACATGCCTACCCACTAAATGACATGTTCTAAATAGGTGCCCTTCCTAGTCTTTTTCTTCACCCGAGAGTCTAAAATCTTCTCTGCCCTTGGTGTTGGTGTAGGGCTAAGATGAACATCTACTACTATGTCCTTACCATCTAACTATACCTCTATAGCTACTGGTATAGGTCTCTTATACTGGACTAAATCTTGCACATTGAAAATAGGGGATATTTCCAAATCTGTTGGCAAGTCAAGTTTATAGGCATTTTGCCAATACTTTGCAAGAATCTTGCAAGGACCAATCCTCCTCATTTGCAGCTTGGTGGGGACTCCCTTCTACAATCTGGACTTGTTAAGATGAACCATCACAAGGTCACCCACAACAAACTGTAGATCTCTCCTTCCTTCATCAACTCTAGCTTTCAACTTTTGTGTAGCCTCTTGGAGCTGCTTCTTTACTTGCCCATGAACCTATTTCATGGATTAAGCAAAATCATCTGCATATGCACTCCTTCCTTCTACATTTTCCAAGTTTCTTAACTCAAACACACCTCTAGGGTGCAGCCCATAAACTACTTCAAAGGGGATTTTTCCAGTTGTCATGTTTACACTATCATTGTAGGCATATTCAGCCTATGGTAACATCTGATCCCACATCACTCCATACTCCTTTGTCAAGCACCTAAGTAGATTTCCCAACACTCTATTGATCACTTTAGTCTGACCATCAGTTTGGGGATGGTAGGCTGACCCAAATGACAAATTGGTTCCCAATCTTGCCCACAAAGTCTTCCAAAAATGACCCATGAACTTTACATCTCTGTCAGAGACTACGCTGATAGGTAAGCCATGAATCCTTACCACTTCTTTAAAAAACAAATGAGCAATGTGACTGGCATCATGTGTGGTTTTGCAAGAAATGAAATGACTCATCTTGCTAAATCTATCTACCACTACAAAGATGCTATCTAAATGAGATTTATTTCTAGGCAGCCCTACAATAAAATCCATACTAATGCATTCCCAAGGCCTATTAGGAATGGGTAAGGGCTGATACAAACCTTACTTTGATGATATGCCCTTGGCTTTCTGGCAAACCAAACACTGCTCCACATACTTCCTAACGTCCTTCTGCATTCTAGGCCAATTGTAGAACCTTTGCACTAGTTCTAATGTCTTATTCAAGCCAAAATGCTCACTTAAGCTGCCATTATGATTTTCTTGGAGTATATTTTCCCTCACAGATCCCTTAGGAATACATAGCTGCCCTTCTCTAAACAATATATCATTTTGAATGGTATATTCAAAAAATTTACTATGGAAATGGTTTTTGAAGTCTTTGCATACCTTGTATGCCTTTGAGAAGTCTTCATCACCTTCATAAAGCTCCTTGAAGCTTTCTATGCCTATACTTTGCAGCTGCACTTCTTGGACTGTCAAGAGTCTCCTACTCAAAGCATCATTCACTTTATTCATCTGCCCTTTCTTGTGTTTGATGGTTAAGGTATAGGCCTACAAATATTCCATTCACTTAAGGTGTTTGTTTCTCAACTTCTCCTGAGAGTTAATAAAACTCAAAGCCTTGTTATCAGTATACACCACAAACTCTTTAGGAAACAAATAGTGCCTCCATTTCCTCAAAGCTTGCACCAATGCATATAACTCCAAGTCATAAGAATAATACCTCTTCCTAGCCAAATTCAACTTCTCACTATAAAATTCCACTGTTCTATTCTCTTGATTCAAAACTGCCCCAACAGCTATACCACTTGCATCACATTCAAGGGTAAACAACTTGTCAAAATTTAGAAAAACCAAGATTGGTTGTTTTGCCACTCTCTTCTTCAATACTTCAAAACCTCTACCAGCCTCCGGAGTCCATTTTAATTTTGTTTTCACTCCACCTTTTATTGTATCTAAGATTGGTGCACATATCTCACTAAAGCCTCTAATGAACTTTCTATAAAATTGTGCAAGTCCATGGAAACTTCTTACCTCAAAGCTGTATGTAGGGGTAGGCCAGCTCAATATGGCTTCAACTTTACTAGGTTCCATCTTCAAGGTTCCTTGTGACACCACAAAACCAAGATAGATCAACTCCTGTTTCATAAATTCTCACTTTTCCAAGTTAATGGACAACTTCTCCTCATGAATTTTCTTCATCACAGTCTGCAAATGTTGAAGATGTTCCTCCTTTGTCTTACTAAAAATCAGAATGTCATCTAAGTACACAACTACAAATCTGCCTATGTAGTCCTTTAACACTTTTTTCATCAACCTCATAAAGGTACTGGGTGCATTGCTAAGCCCAAAGGGCATGACCAACCATTCATAAAGCCCTTTTGTTGCCTTGAATGCTGTCTTCCATTCATCCCCCTCTTTAATTCTGATTTGGTGGTACCCACTCTTCAAATACAACTTAGTGTAGTACCTTGCTCCACCCAAACAATCCATAAGATCTTCAATCCTAGGAATGGGAAACCTATATCTCATAGTGATCCTATTAATTGCTCTTGAGTCTGTACAAAGCCTCCACTTGCCTCCCTTCTTTGATGCTAAAACCACTGGTACTGCACATGGACTAATGCTTTTCCTAATAAGACCTTGGTCCAAAAGTTATTGGACTTGTTTTTCTATCTCCTTGTTTTGATCAGGAGTCACCTTGTATGTTGCCTTTTTTGGTAGAGATGCTCTGGGTATGAAGTCAATCTGATGACTTATGTCTCTTGGAGGTGGTAACATTGCTTGTGGCCCATCACTAACTATGTCTTTGAACTCCTCCAATAACTCTTGCACTTCACTTGGCAATGGTGGTTGTTCCACCTTCTTCTCTTCACTAGGCTTAAGCATGATAGCATAGTATAAACATTCCCCATTCTTTTCTATCTGCAAATACTCCTTACCTCCCTGCAATAAGACATTAGTCTCAGCTAATGTAGACCCCTCATCAGCCACAAGTGACTGAATTTTATAAGTGACTCCATACTTCTTGAAAGAGTAGGCATTTTTCTCTCCATCATGAATTGTCTTCCTATCAAACTACCATGGCCTACCTAAGAGTAGGTGGCATGCATCCATTTGGAGTACATCACACAATATTCTATCCATATACTTCCCTATTGAAAAATTCACCCATGCTTGCTCATTAACAAGAACATGCTACCCCTTGTTTAACCATGTAACTCGGTAAGGGTTTGTGTGAAGTATTTTTGTCAGTCCCAACTTGTTGACTGCATCCTCTGATATAATATTATTAGTAGACCCTGAGTCTATAATCATCTTGTACACTTTCCCATGAATCTTGCACTTTACCCTGAATAGTGCCCTCCTTAGATTGGCTTCTTCTTTGACCGGTTCTTTAATGAGTATTCTCCTAATCATGAGATTCTCTCCACTTTCTGAATCAAGATTGATTTCAATTCCTTTACCACTGTTATTGTCCTCTTGTGCAATTTAATTCATTGTTTTATCACCATGTGAGGTGGTAGCTTTATTCAGGCATCTATAGGCAGGATGGCCTAGCTGTTTGTAATGAAACAACTTCATGTTTGCAAAGTGTGAGGCTCTACCTGAACCTCCAAATCTCCCTCTTCCACCACCTTGGAATCATCTCCCCCTATTCATGCTGCCTCTACCACTAGTCTCATTGACTATTTTAGTCAATTTAGTTTCACCTTGAGACCTATAGTCACTGCCTCTTCCTACAAAACTGCCTGCAAAGCTGCCTCTTCCTCTATTTTCTTTGCCTCTACCTCTTCCACTTGAGGTCTAATCATGCTTCCTCTTGCTCTTCTCTTCTATCTTAAGAGACATTTCATAGCATTGTCTCACACTTGTCAAGGTTGCAAGACTCATCTCCTCTTGTATAGACCACTTGAGCCCATTTTGATATCTAGCCAATCTAATGCTTTCATCCTCAACTACCTTGGACCTCAAAAATAACTTCTGAAACTCCTCTAAATATGCTTGGACTTCAAGGTCTTTTTGTCTGAGATTTTGTCTCTTTCTATGCATTTGAACTTCATAGTCATCTGGGAGATAAGTTTGTTTCAACTTTTCCAACATGCCTTTCCATGACACAATAGGACTCCTACCCTCTTTCTCCCTTTCATTTTGAACAAATTTCCACCAGGTAAGTGCTGGTCCTCTTAATCTAGACTTGGCCACCTTGAGTTTTTGAGCCTCAGTCACCCCATCACATTCAAAATGATTCTCAAGGCTGTCTATCCAATCTAAAACCAAATTAGCATCCATTTGTCCTTTAAACAATGGCACACCCTCCAAGGCTTTACCACTCAATGCTTTGAGTGCCTTCAAGAAGGGTTCCTTAGGTAAGACTAGATTAGGGGTAGGTGTTTCTTCATCTTTGTCCCACTCCTTCTCCTTAGCTTCCTTTTCCTCTTTCTGGTCCACCTTGTCCTTTACACTATCTTCCTTAGCTCAGACTTCATCCAAGAGTTGCTCCATTTGAGCCAATCTCTCTCTTAGCAACCTGTTATCCTCTTCTTGTTCATCCACTTTCTTGGCCAATTTAGCATTTGTCACCATCTTTCTTGATGCACTAAACTCCTCACTTGAGTTCTTGGTCTGCAACATCCACCAACTACACTAATTCTTCTTTTCCGAAATCTTGAACTTGGGCTCTGATACCACTCTGATAGGGAGCCTCCTTGGTAACCTTATAAGTTTTCTTGAAACTCATAATAGGTCTCTCTTAGGACCTCCAGGGCTTCCTCAATCCACCCTTCAACACTTTGAAGAATCAGTTCTTCTTCTCCAATCAAGGAAACTAACTATCATGTTAAAGACACCATTTTTGTGTTCCACAAGAACCTTCCACTCAACCACTCCAAGCCCTACACTTAAGTTTGGATTTTCAGGAGGGTTAGGGCTTCAACATAATCCATTTTTTAATTCCAACCTAGTTTTGAATCCACCAAGTTGATCCATATTGCCATCGGGTTCTAGTTTCCTACTTTCTAGGCCTTGTAGCCTTTTTGCACAATTAGGCCTCCTAGTTTTTAGGAAACCTTAAAAATAGAAAAAAATCTCTCAAAAGACACCCTAATATTTTGAATTATTCTTTAGGTAAGGCAAAAACCCACAAGGATTTTCTAGGTCCCTTAGTCTGGAACTGTCCGTACACCCTGTTATCAGAATATGGCACAATTCTTTTGTTTAGACCAGTTTGGTGTCTTGGGCTTTAGAACTGGTCTTTCTGGATCCTTGGGCACTACTCCACCTTGGGAAACACTTGAAAAACATCACACAACACACCCATGGCATTCTAGGCTCATGAGAACACCCCCTGCAACTTTTAAACCAACTGTCACTTGCTTCCTCTAACCGGGCTATGAGTTTAGCTCGCCTAGGGCAAGTGCTTAAAAATACATGCCATCACTTTAAGAGCTCCTCCTTCCATATTATGGTAGCTCCATGGACCTAGTTCCCATTCCCAGATGGTCATACAAAACCAATGGTGGGAAGTGGAGTTAGGTCCACATCTTTGCCCCTTGCTCCAAATCAGGACAGCAAACAGTCCAAAACCAAGAAATTTGCAAACAACCAAAAAAAAATTACAAAGCAAAGTAATTATGGGAAAAGCTTGGTAACATGTACATTGATGGACTCCAATGGTCATAGTTCAATTTTTAATCCATTCAAAAAAAAAATAACACACAATGCTTCAAATATGCTGTCCCTTCAATAAAACTCTCTTTGCTCCAAAATACCAGTCCCTACAGAATGAACTTCCACCCTCACAATTAGGGTTTTGCCACCTTATATCACTTAGAAACACATGTCCCCACCTTTCTATGGGTTCAAAACTCTTAAAAACATTGAATTCCTCTAGACAACAAAATGTTGTCAGCAACTTTGAAAAGTTACTAATGTTGCATAGCAACATTTTTCATTTTTTTAGCCAATAACTCTTTTTAAGTGTTTCCTTCACCAACCTACCTTAGATAACTTTGGATTGACTACCTAGGGTATCTATGGACCCTAAAAAATTCTATGACATCATGCTAAAATTTTATGACATCATCAAGTACACCACATTAAATGGAGCCAAAAAGAGCTATTTACACTAGAAAAGAAGCACAAAATGAAAACTACCTAAACTACTCTTTGTCAACATGACCTTATATAATTACATTTCCCTACTAGACGGTCTTACACACACTAGCACACCAAAATGACAAGAGACTACCATCTTTTCTTGGCATCTCTAGGGTGCTCCTACACCACCAGGTTTATGTATAACTTGCAATGCAATGCTCAACACCAGTTGAATGAGGAATCACAAAAATATCTATTCCTCAAAGGTGTCAATGAAGGAAGCATAGAAGCCTTTGACCTTATGGCTAGTGGTGACATCACCCAGAAAAATTGGGTGGACATTAAGACCATATGTATGAATTAATCAAGGGCTATAGTAAAAAAAGGAAGAGGATTAAGGGACATACCTCAAAAGACAAATGGCTCTGGAGTGTCTAAGATAGAATTGTCCAACCTCCTACCTGACTTCAAGTTGGACATTATCAATGGCGTAGCCACTCGGCTGGACACCATGCATGCCCAAAGGAAGAAAGAGGATGTAGATGGTATGCTGGCTGAATTCTACTCCCAATGCAGGGAGAAGAAAAGAAACTGTAAGTGCAAAACTGTTGCATCTGTGGACACTACTTCAATGCCCACTAAGTTCAAGGAAATAGATGAGGAGAATGGAGAAGTCTTTTACGTGGCTCAAAGGCGACCATGGGCTCAGAGACAAGGTATGCCTTAAGACCCCTTAAATCATTTGGTTATAATAATAATAATACTAATCAGTGGTAGAATCAAAACCCCCACAATTCTGTCCCTCAAGGATAGAATTGGAATAATCAGTCACCCAACTAGTAGCCACAGAATAACCAAAATTTTCAGTAGCCACAGTTTAACCAGAAATTTCAACCTCATTTTAACCCAAACCAACAACAGTTTAACCCATATCAATAGCAATATAATTCATACCAGCAGCCACAACAAAATAACCAATGACAACCACATGGGAACTGGCAAAAACAACCTTAGTTGGGACCCAATCAGCCTAATTAGTAGCAAGCTATTATGCCTCCACCTTATAAACAAGTTATTATTCCTTCTCCTCCTGTAGCCATTAACAGTCCTTAGAAACCACAACTGCCTGCTCAACCAAATCCAAATCCAAATAACAAGCAACAACCCTATTCACTGCAAGTGAATGATATCCACTTAAGATCAGGGACCACATTTCTTGCACCAAGAGCACCCATAATAACTGATGTTTCTGATACTAAGGAAGCTTCTAACAATCAAAATACTGTTATCCCACCTGTTGCACCACCTATTCTAGTTGAGAAAATCCCACCTTTCCCACAGAGATTGGCCCAACCTTCAACATCCCATAAAGAGAATACAATTGCAAATGACCTGATTGACTATGGATGTGTTGTTAAGGCTTAGTATCATTAGGTTGAGGGAAACACCCACTATTATCTAGTTAGCTGATAATTCAACTATCAAACTAGATGGTATGATAGAGGATATTTTTGTCACACTATATTACTTAGAATACCCCTCAGACTTCATCACCCTATTTGCAAAAGCCACACTAGGAGGGTATCCATTAATCCTAGGAAAGCCTTGGTTAGCCACAGTAGATGCATACATTACATGCCGCTCAAGAAAAATGACCATATATGATGGTAGAAAATACTAAGAAATTAACCTTGTATTCTCTAGCCAAACCTCAAGCTAAACTTGACCAAGTTATCTGGCCGTATCTAGGTGATGCCCCCTTGAAGCCAATTTAGTGAAGTAGCTTATGGTTATTGGTAGAAATCCATTTATGGTCTCACAAGAGGAGGATGACATACTAGTAGGAATCCTTACAAACTAGTATGGCTCTGAAGAACCCTCATGTCATGACCCTAACTATTCTCTGCAGACCATATTGCCCCAGAAGTCTTCATCTAAGTTTCTTGTAGCACCTGATTATCTCCATACTTTGTTACCCCATGAAATAAAGTCACCTTCTTTTGCAGAAGTTCTTATGTTGGATAAAGTTAAAAGAGTGTAAATTGCCTCGAGTAGGGAACTGAATTTCAATAAGAATCTCATTGAATCTCAAATGTCTAGCCTTGTGCAGCTTTTGCAAAAGAG
The DNA here is from genome assembly GCA_018584345.1 of Thuja plicata. Lineage (NCBI taxonomy): Eukaryota > Viridiplantae > Streptophyta > Pinopsida > Cupressales > Cupressaceae > Thuja > Thuja plicata. The sequence continues at coordinate 3,254,111 of MU224061.1, forward strand.
TCAGCAAGCTTTTGCATGGGACTATACTGACATGAAGGGGATTGAGAAAAAATTGTGTCCTCATAAGATTTATATTAGTCCTGAGTCCAGACCTATTAGGCAACCTCAAAGAAGATTAAACCCTGCATTAAGAGATGTAGTAAAGGCTGAATTTCAAAAACTTCTCCAAGTTGGATTCATATATCCCATTTCTGATAGTTAGTGGGTCTCCCATCTTGTAGTCGTCCCCAAGGAAGGTGGAAAATGGTGAGTTTGTATGGACTATAGGGAGATTAATAAAGAAACCAAGAAGGATCACTTTCCATTGCCCTTTATTGACCAAGTACTTGACAACCTTGCTGGAAAAAAGTTATTTTCATTCTTGGATGGTTTCAATGGCTACAACCAGATCCAGATATCACCAAAAGATCAGGATAAGACAACGTTCACCTATCCATGGGGAAAATTTTCTTATTTTGTCTTACCATTTGGGTTATGTAATGCACCTGCTACTTTCCAGAGGGCAGTGATAAGCATTTTTTCTGACATTGCTGCTGACAGTGTTGAAATATACATGGATGATTTTACTGCATATGGAACTACATTCAAAGAGGCTTATGCTAATTTGGAAAAAGTTCTTCAAAGATGTCAAGACTACAATCTCTCACTTAATAGTGAGAAGTGTTACATGATGATGGAGGAGGGAGTTGTCTTAGGGAATTATCTCTCATCCTTTGGTATCCAAGTTGATCCTACAAAGATTGCAGCAATTGTCACACTCCCAACCCTAGCAAAGCAGAAGTATGTCTAGAGTTTTCTTGGTCATGCCAGTTACTACAGGAGATTTATCAAGAACTTTAGTCAACTTACCACTCCATTATATAATCTATTGAAGAAAGAAGTGGAATTTGAATGGACCACCGAATGTGAGTCATCATTCCAAAACTTGAAGGATGTGTTGACAAATACCCCTATTCTTAAAGGACTAGACTAGAAGTTTCCCTTTCATATCCACACAGATGCATCTGACTATGCAATTGGGGCAGTGCTAGGTCAAAAAGAAGGAATAGTTGAGCACACCATTTATTACATCAACAACAATTTGCAAGGTGCAGAACTAAATTATACTGTTACTGAGAAGGAACTCCTTGCTATAATCTATGCATTAAATAAATTTAGACATTACATAACTAGTTATGAATTATTTGTTTATACTAATCACTTAGCAATCAAATACTTGATGAATAAATGGGTCATTTTTGGTAGGTTAGCTAGGTGGTTACTCCTCCTGCAGGATTTTGATATTACTATCATTGACCAACCAGGAAAAGATAATGTCATTTTTTATTTTCTCTCTAGATTACAAGTTCCTGATGATCCTGCAGCAATTGATGACAGCTTCCTGGATGAGCACCTATTCTCTCTTGCAACTTACAATCCATAGTATGATGACATCACAAACTACCTTGCTATAGGACGGGCACCACCTCATTTCTCACCCTGTAAATGAAGGCTATTGGCTGAGAAAAGTTTCAACTTTTCATGGATATCTAGATTTAGGCTCTACAGAGGTCCTGATCAAATCACTCATAGATGTGTCCGTGAAGATGAGACCTATGACATCCTTTGGGCATGTCATGATGAGGCATGTGGTGGCCATTTTTCCAGAAAATAATATCATACAAGGTATTGACAACCGGTTATTATTAGCCTACATTACACAAAGATGCAGCTAAGCATACCCGACACTGTGATCGATGCCAAAGGATGGGATGTCCCACAAAGACTGATGAAATTCCCTTGTAGCCTTAGGTGGTGGTAACACCATTTGACAAGTGGGGCATCAACTTTGTCGGCCCCATTGAGCCATCTTCACATGGTAAGTCTTATATCTTAGTATGCACTGATTATGCCACAAAATGGGTTGAATAAAAAACAATGAGGCATGCAAGGGACCATAAATTAGCAGAGTTTCTGTATGAATTTATTTTCACTAGGTTTGGAGTGCCTTGATAAATAGTAACAGATTAAGGGGCACAGTTCACCTCTAGCCTTATTGTTGAATTGATGAATGAGTACATGGTGAGGCATGGTAAATCTTCACCATACCATCCTTAGGCCAATGGATAGGCTAAGATCACAAACTTGGAGATAGAGGCCATTCTAACAAAAATAGTTTTCATTCACAAAAAGGATTGGGCTACTTGACTTCTTGAAGCCATCTGGGCTTACCGCACAACTTTGAAAACCACTACTGGATTCACCACTTTTGAGTTGGTCTACAGGAGATCTGCATCCATGCCTATCGAGTTTCACCATAAGACTCTCAAGATGGCATTGGAATTGGATATTAACCTAAACAAAGCACAAGAGGATGGGATTTTGCAGCTCAATAGATTGGATGAATACAAGAAATCTGCACTTCATAACATAGAACTAATTCAAAAGCAGCAAAAGAAGTGGTATGACAGATTCATAAAAGATAAAAAGTTTTCCATTGGCGATTGGGCATTGCTCTATGATTCAAGATATCAGCATACTCCTGAAAAATTTCAAACCCATTGGTTAGGGACCTATGAAATAGTTTCCGTATTTGATAATGGTGTTGTTTAGCTCTCTACAATTGATCCTGGTAGATTCAAACTCCTTGTCAATGGGCATCTCTTAAAGATATATCACAATCCTACTAGTCGTCAAGACTTCCTGCATCAGTTCCAGCAGAACTCAGATAGTGTCTTTCCTATAGTAGAAGCATCTGGGTCTTCCACCCAGATTTCTGCCAAGCTTTGATTTTATTCCAGCTTCCATAATAAACACTTCACTTCTATTATTTTCTTTCTTTGTAATAAAAATCCGCATCACCTTTCTCTCTTCCATGTGTCCGCACCGCAACATCACTCCAAAAGTGTGTTTCGCCTAGCATTACACTCTTCCTATAGCACATCAGGTTCGTAACACATACTTTTGCACATAAATTATTTTATTCATTTATTATTTTGAAATGAGTGTACTTTTATTTTAGATTCTTGCATGCACCAGCCTGGTGGGACCCATGCCTTATACTTAGTTGGGGGGAGGGGTTACTTATTTAATTCATGCTTGTTTCAATACTTCCAAATTGATTTTAGCAAGTGAAAAGGCAAAAAAATTATTTCTTTCTTGTCTTTTCATGGTGACCGCCATCATGTGGGAGCTTGTCTGTCACTCAGCGGCTAAGTCAACATGATTTAACAGTTGATTTGAAAGAAAATTAAAGTAATGATCACTTAATAATGGCAATTTTGTGACATGTTATGGTGGCAAAATTTAACACATGCAAATGCATTTATGAAAATCGTTCAAAGCAATTCTTGGTTGCTTAGAATTAAAATCTATCTTGTACTTCAGTTTTTCTCAGAAAGCAAAACAAAAACATCTTGCGTCCGTAGGGAGGCCAAGCATTTTTCAATTTTATGTAGCAACTGAGCATATCCTATAGAGCTATTTTCTTTATCATTTGCAATGGGCGGAGACCTTCAGATGTATGAGCCAATGGATCATCGAGTGTTACTTTGGGACCCGGCTACCTGTGAGTTGTTTCAAAAACAAGGATGGCCAGACTACTACTTAAGCCTTAATGGCTTCGATGACGAAATTGCTTTTCAATTTTTGAATACTTTGAACAATGGGTTTGCAGTAGTGAAAGGTCTGAGGGTTGAATTTTTAGAATATATCATGGTAGAGGTTACAAAGTTGCCACAGTAAGGGGAAAAGTGGACAAAGAACATTGAATTGCACTCGGCTAGGGCATAATTTACCCTGCATAGTGACCCACAGTTGGAGATTGATAAGAAACAGGGCACTATAAGAATGTCATTACCCATGGATTTTTTGCAGCCGGCCACATTTATAATATCTTACTTCACCTATGAGGGATGCTACAAGTACCTACATGGACTTCACTTCAAGATTCTGAGTGCCCTCCACCATGAAAACAGGCCAATAGACTTACCTAGCTTTATTTTTAATATTGTGAAAAAGCAGGCATCTCTTGTTCAGTCAGGAAAAGTGAAATCTATTTCCCATCACTGTTTAATTAAGTTAGTTGTAGAAAGGGAGTATATTAAACAATCAATTGGGACTTGGGAGGAATTCTTGGCTATGGAATATTTAGCACCTAGGGTGGTTGGTTTGAGAGGCCAGGGTGTAGGTAGTAGGGTTAATATGGCAATGGGGGTTTGTAAAGTAATCCATAAAACAAAACCCATTCCTGAAGCATCCTCTTCTAGACCTACCCTATCAAGGAAAAGAGCCTGCAATGATAACACTCCTATTTCTGATAATAAGGAAAGAAAAATTAGAGAAGATGCTGCCACTCCTAACACTTCACCATCTGAAGAGACTAAGTCTACTATTATAAAGGAAAAAGATAAAACCATAGATACAAAGGAAATGACTCCAGAACAACAGCCAGCTGATAATGAAAATATGAATGAGATGCCTGAGGAACCCTTGCCTTCTTCCAAGGAGGAAAAACCAGAAGAACCTCCTATAGCCATTACAGGGGAGGTGTCCTCCACCAAAAAGAAATGAAAGGAACCTATGAGCTCTTTTCAAGCCCCTGTGAGGAAGAGTCCTGGACTTTCTGCTAGTGCTAGTAAAGAAAGAAAAACCCCCGATTCAATTATAAATGTTGAATCCTCTGAGTCTATATAAAATTCCTCTTCAGAGGAAATGGCTTCAAACAGAGCTGATGGTGATACCCTAGCCCACGTTGTGGATGAGGAAGTTACAGCTAATCTGCAAGTTGAATTCATCCTTGTCGAAAGTGATAAGGATTCTATAGAAATAAAGGGATTTTTCAATAATTCTGGTCAAGATTCTGATGACAGTTTAGAGAATCTTCCTCCTGATGATTTTCCTGCAGTGAATGAAGACATTGTAGAAGAAGTGTTTGAGCAGTTGAGCAAGGACGGATTGGATACATTAGCCAAGGCAACTGAATCATCCCAAGTGGATGATTTGATAAAAACCCTTGTCACTTGTGACAAGGGGAAAGGAGCTACTTTCACTAATGTGGAGAAAGTAAAGATCCCTCAAACTGCATTTGAGTGGATTAATGTCCTTCAGCAAGGAACCATGCCACCCTCAGATTTATCCACACCATTAGCAGCAGGATTAAGTTTGTACCAAAATATCACCTAGGAAAAGTCACAATGGGAACTGGAGACAGAGAAATTAAAAAGGATAATTGAGGATCAGGCTTGTCAGCTTGAGAAGAAAACAAATTAGATTGCAGCATTGGAGAGGAGAATTGAGTAGATCACCGAATTGATTCCTGCAACAATGGCATGTAGGTCACCTTCTCCAGTTTATGCGTTGTTCCTTAAGGAAAATTTTTTTAACTTTCAATTGACAAGGATTGTTGAGGGATTAAATCCTTCCATTGCTACACCTCATGAATTCTATGATACCTTCCAGTCAGCACCTATACCCATCAAGAATATGTTATGTGAGTTATATCTACACAATCTAGCTATGCCTGACAATAGAGAATGGAATTCACTTCTTTATGTAGGAGATGTGCAGTTAAGGGCAGTTATGTCCTGGATTCAAAATGAAATCAGTAGAGAGCATCAAGATCTCCCATATCAAAGCAGTGAGGTAGACACACCCCTTATGATGAGGCTTGAAGTTCAGAGCTCTAGGTAGACATTCCTTGATTGGATTGCAATCACAATGAATCCTAGTGGGTCTCACAAGATTCTTCCAGTCAAACAACACGGGTATGCAGATTGGGAACAACATTCTTCACAAGATGTTGAGGCTGCGATTGTAGCTTGTAGGCAGTGGTGGATAAGGATGCCCCATGACTTAAAAATTAGGGAGCCCCATTCTCCACAAAATTTAACTCTTTCTACTCGTTGTGTTCCATGGTTTATAAGGCTTGGTTGCACACAACTACATTATTAGATTCCCTTACGGTTTCAACCTCCAATCTTCCTACAACCATTGCTAGCTGTAAATGAGAATGCAGAAGACATGATATGGTTAAGGAAAGACAGAGGTGAGATAGACTTCAAAAAATCCATGGATACTTCAATCCTATTGTTGATGAACCAAGGGAGAAGACCGCCAGTGACCTAAGGCTTAGAGCAAGGAGCTAAAAATTCATGATTGATGGTGACCAGCAATAGTGCAGTTGGGGGGAATGATGAGCCTCTCAAAAGGCCATCTTTTCCATGTGTTTACTTTCCTTTTTCAGCATTTTTTTTTCAAAGAAGAAGACTTTAAACTTATTGTTTTTATATATTTTATATGTAAGGACATTAGTAGGTAAAATGGATGGTAAATACATAATGTATTTTTCTTGGAGCTGATGGATAGAAGTTGCAGGATATAAGTGATTACACGTTGAATAGATAGTCCTTTTTCCTATGCTATGTTTATGGGTAGTCTCCTTCCTATAGCCAAATGTTGTGCAAGAATATTGAATGAGATCTCACACTTCTTTCTTAGTATTAAATGATAAAATATATTTATGCATCGGAAGTTATGTATACTAACCATTTTGTAGGAGTTAAGTTATGGCACATTCAAGAATTCCAACATGGCATCGAAAGGGTCAACAAAAAGCCATTACCTTTATAAGTGCCAGCATAAAGAAAGGAATTAAGTAAAGCAGTTAGAGTTGGGCATGTTGCAGAACTCTCATGGAGGAACAAGTCAGTTTAGTTCCTGAGAATATACCGCGCGCAGATCTAGAACCACTGCATGCTTTATTCTGGGAAGAACTTGAAGACCTACTATTGCTATTCAAGATTTCTATTATGAGAATGATGTATCCATTAGTGATCCTCATTAATGGAGTGATCCTAGATTTATTTTTTAGTGTAGTTCCTCCTTAAATAAGTGGAATTTTGTAGTTTCACGATGAGAGAGTTAATTGATACAATTTCTGGAATAGAATTTGACATTGTAGCACTATTTATTTTCCAAGTACATTTCTTCCATGAATGAATAGAGTGCATAATTTGAGTTTCAATCTCTTATTGTGATTGCATTTCTATTCACTCATCCAAGGGAGCCCACTTGGTGAGTATATCATTTTATTAGATTATAAGTTATTTCCTTGCTCAATAAGAAGTAAATAGAACTCTGTTGTTCTTGCAGCCACTAGTAACAAAACAGGTGCACTATTCCTACAGCATAGGTGAGCAGAGTAACCCCTACTCATGATTACTCATTTCTTAGCATAATTGCATTCCATTGAGATAGCATATATTTCTGAAGCATAATGTATTTTGATTCCATAGGTTTAGCCATGAGAATCAAGGAAGTTTGAAGCATATACTTTGCAAACACCATTCCAAGTTTACGTCCCTGGTCGATAATTAAATGAGACTAAATAATCTACTTAGCAGCCATTTAGGGTGTCCAATCCTAAAATAGCAGTCCAATGCTATGTGTTTTTGAGATGATTGTTTGGCCAAGCAGCGAGCACAATCAATAGTAACTTGAGAGAAGAACTTGGGGGCTATGTTGATGAATGAGAATAGATACAGGAGGAAGAAATAAATCTAAATTAAGTGGTATCCCTGATCGCTAGAAGAGAAAAGATAGGTAAGGGTAAATTTGAAGGCAAGTTACCTTTGAAATAGCTTTCATGCAACAATATTGGTCATTTTGCATCTTAAAGTCCTTCAAGGGTTCCAAAAAATAAACCTAAGTTTTACAAATCAAAGTATCCAAAAGACAAGGAATGTTATTATGCTAGTGAAGGTGTTTATGATGATGATGTTGTTGACTATGATGAAATTGGATTTATTTCTATTATGGATGATGAACCTATACATGAAGAAAAAATCTTAGTATCCCGTGTTGAAAATAAATTTGAATGTGTTATAGATAGTGGTTGTTCACATCATATGACTTGAGATAAAAATAATTTTTTTGTCTGAAAATATATAATGGTGGTGTTCTTATATTTTGTTACAATACTCCTAAGCTTATCATTGGAGTTGGATCTATTTCTCTGGATGGAAAAACTAATACTGACAATGTACTGCTTATTGAGGGACTTAACCATAATTTGTTGAGTGTTGGACACCTAGTGGACAAAAGCTATCAATTTAAATTCATTGATGGGAAATGTTATATCAAAAGTAAATCAGGAGACTTGATCACATCTGGTACTAAATCTAGAGGTAATTTATGTGAATTGAATATATCTGAGGATTCTTGTTTTATTGTGAAGGTTGATGATAGTTGTTTATGGAATAGATGATTTTGTCATGTTAACTTCAATAATATTGTGAAGGAAAGTATGAATAATGAAGTAAGAGATCTACCTAAGATTGTAAAACCATCTAACACTATGTGTGGAGAGTGTGTTATGGGGAAGCAGACTATAATAGTTTTAAAAGAAAATCTTATTCAACAAAAGGGAAGGTGAAGATGGTACATATAGATCTATGTGGTCCTACAAGAGAAAGATCTTATTATGGTGCGAGGTATTCTATACTGACTTTTATAGAATTATGTGGGTTACATATTTAAGAGAGAAGTCTGAGTCATTTGAGAAATTAAAGATATTCAAAGAAAAATTTGAGAATGAATCAAGTTTAAAGATAAAATATTTGAGATTAGATAGATGTAGTGAGTTTAATTAAAATTTATTTAATACCTACTGTGAAGAGCATGGAATATTCAAAAAAAATATACTCCTAGGACACCACAACAAAATGGGATAGCGGAGTGAAGAAACATAACAATATTAGATGCTACCAAAACTATGTTGCTGGAAGGAAATGTATGACAAGTACATTAGAGAGAAGTTGTTGGTACTTTTGTGTACACCTTGAACACAATTCACATTAGAGAAGGTACAAGTAAGAATCCTCACTTATTATGGTTTGATCATACTCCTACTATAAAATATTTTAGAATATTTGGAAGTAAATGCTATATCAAAAGAGATGATGAGATTGGGAAGTTTGATGCTAGAAGTGATGAAGGTATCTTCCTTGGTTATTCTACTAAGAGAAAATCCTATAAATGTTTCAATATGAGATTGAGGAAGCTTATTGAAGGCATTAATGTGAGGATAGATGAAAATTTTCATATTCAGGAAAGAATGTATAACTGTGGTCAGATTGCAGAGATAAAAGAGGTCACTGTTGATCCTATAGAACCTTTGGAGATTGATGATGAGATTGAAGATGAATCAATTGACCCTATTAAAAATCTTAAGACTCTGAGGTATGTTAAGAAGAACCATCTTGAAAATCAAATAATTGGTAATGCAAGTAGAGGAATGATGACAAGATCAAAAGTAAAAGATGAAATTTTTTTGATTTCTCAAGTTGAACCAAAAACTATTGATGAAGCATGTAGAGATGAATCTTGGACTAAAGCTATGTAGGAAGAACTAGAACATATAAATAAAAAATATACTTGAGAATTGGTTCCAAGACCTAAAAACAAAAATGTGATAGGAACTAAATGGGATTTCAGAACAAAATGGATGAGGAAGGAAAAGTGGTAAGAAATAAGGCTAGAATAGTTTGGAAAGGCTATGCGCAACAAGAAGGCATAGAATTTGAAGAAACATTTTCTCATGTTGCTAGGTTGGAAGTTTTGATATTATTTCTTTCTTATATTGCACATAAAGACTTTAAAGTATATCATATGGATGTGAAATCTGCATTCTTGAATGGAGATTTGGAAGAAGAAGTATACATAGAGAAACCTGGTTGATTTCCTTTAACAAAAGATGATATCATTTTTGGAGGAAATGATAAATTGAGTAAAAATTTCTGTAGAGAAATGGAAAATGAATTTGAAATGTCAATGATTGGTGAGAGGAATTATTTTCTTCGTTTGCAAATTAATCAGAAGAAGAATGGTATTTTTATATCTCAGACCAAGTATATTAAGGAAATGTGGAAGAAGTTTGGAATGTAAGATTGTAAACATGTTGGAACACCCATGGTGATTGGTTATAAACTTACTAATAATGATAAAACTCAGAGTGTTTTTTAGATAAAGTACATATCAATGATTGGAGGTATACAATATCTAACTCACACTAGACCAGATATTTCCAATGTAGTTGTAATTGTTGCAAGATATCAAGCATATCCTAAAGAGACACACCTTGCTACTATGAAAAGGATTTTCAGATACTTGAAAGGAACAGTAGAGCATATATTATGGTATGAAAAATTAGATGACTTTATTTTACAGGCTTATACTGATGCTGATTGGGAAGGTAATGTGGATGATAGAAAGAGTACAAGTGGTGGAGCATTTTTCCTATGAAAAATCCTCGTTTCATGGTTAAGTAAGAAGAAGGACTATATTGCTTAGTCTACTGCTAAATTTGAGCATGTTGCTACTGCTATAAATTGCACACAAGTTGTTTGGATGAAAAAAATGTTGAAGGAAATTGGAATAATTTTTAAAGAGTGAGTGGTTATCTATTGTGATAACACTAGCACAATGAATATGTTAAAGAATCATGTAATGCATTCAAAGAATAAACATATTTCTATTAAGTATCATTTCTTGAGAGACAAGGTAGCAAAGAAAGAGATAAGACTGGACTATATTAGCACAAAGGAATAGATAACATATATATTTACAAAACCTTTGCCAAAAGATGCTTTTTAGTATCTCAGAAGCATGCTTAGGGTGAGATCCCCTCCTTGTGGTAATTAATTGAGGCATTCATGCATCAGTCCGATGTCTTTTAGAGCTATAACATTCTCTGGACTTGATGTATGGATCCACTCCTCATGGGGAGTGATCACAGGAAAACTATATAGCACATTTGAGTGATTTTGCACCTAGTTGCTAGACATGAAGATTTGAAAAAGCTACACCTTACAAAAGATTAAATAAGATTTATGGAACCCTTTTCCATTGTTGTCAAAGGGGGACATATTCTATGTGAAAATCCCTACAACTTTAGGGAGAATTGTATTGAGGATATTGATAAGATTATACTGAGAGAGAGTACTTTTGGGTTTATGGATTTTCCCATATATTTCCATCAATGAAAAAGGGGGATATTCTTGGATGATATTAGAATTGGGTTCTACTGAAGCTATTGGCATTCATGTTTGGTCACTAATGTCCACATATGTTTCTATGGAGAGAACAGACTGGTTATTACTATTGTATGATGACGGACAGATGTGTGCGGATACTATACAGTTGAATCAAAACAAGAGATGATGAGGATATGAAGAAATATGTTTTATGAGCTTATTCCTAAGGTGTCTTGGCTTAACATAGAATATTGGAATTGTTACAGATGTTTTAGTCAAAACAAGTTTCTGGACTGTAACAATGATGCTTGATAGAGCGAGTCTCTATGTTTTTGGGATATCTAACTGTTATACACTGAATTTGCACCTCTGATCTCAAGCTCTCTTGGTCTTGATAATCCAGTATAACATGGGAATCATCTCAAGGTTGTGGGACCTTATGCTAACCGAGATGAGACCTCCAGGTTC
>MU224061.1:3271271-3290004 GCA_018584345.1 Thuja plicata
AAGTAGACCCTGCCATGAATGCTCACCAACTAATTGTATCTGTCCAGGACAAGAAATGACCCCTGACGGCCGCCACTCAGTCACTCATCAATGAGTTCGATCATGACCATACTTCTTGCCAACTGCATCTGAGCAATAACTTCTTCGTGGGCTCTGCACCTTCCATGCTTCTGAACTATTCTAGAAACCCCTCTACAACATTCAGGAAATTATTGAGCATCGATGACCTCATCCGCATCATCCTCGCATAGTCACGAGCCATGCTCCCTTCCCTCTGGATTTTGAGCGACTAAGCGACGAGAAGCTATCCGCATTACCTTTTCTGTGATCGCGCACTCGCGGGCAACCACCTCATCACTTTACTTCCTGGGCGAGTAGGCGACGAGCTCCATCTCTTCATTAATCGCTCAGTCACAAGCTGATGACCTTATCTGCATCATCAGTGACTGAGCGACAATAATCCTCATCCAGCTCGTTGCGCACTCGCGGGTATCTTTGCCTTTGTCTCTTATCTTTGGCGGGTGTGTGACACTTCCTCCTTCTGCTCGGTCGCGCAGTCGCGGGCCATCTTGCCTTAACGTCCATTGCTCAGTGAGTGAGCGACCGAGCCCATATTCTTGCTCGTCGTGCACTCGCAACCTGTTTCTCTTCCATGTGTTTTTTTTGGGCGACCGAGCGACGAGGCCTCTTCCTTTGTCAATTGCTCAGTCGCGAGCTGGATTCTGACATCTTAGAAACATTGACAACTGAGCGACGAGCACTTGCTTCTATTGGTCGCGCATTCACGAGCAACCCTTTCTTTTTCTTTAATTCTCGGTGAGTGAGCGACGAGAAGCTACCCCTTACGGTCGCGCAGTCGCAACCTTTTTTATTTTCATGTACATTTCCCGGCGAGCGAGTGATGAGTCCCCGGAACAACTCGTCGCCAACTCGCGCACTGTCTTTTCTTTTATCCTTCTGAAAATCGCCAGCGCGACTGCGCGACAACATTACCCTCCAACCCGTCGCTCACTCGCGGCCCCAACATGAAAACTTGGAAGCAACTCGCGACTGCATGACCACTCATTTCCTTAGCTCATCGCGCACTCGGGGGTCTTTTGGACTTATGCGGGAATAGGTTGCGACTGAGCGACGACCGCGATTGGCAGCTCGTCGCGCAGTCGCGCAACTTAAAATTTGAGTGAATTTTTACCACGAATGCGCGATAAGACATGAAGTCTGATTTTTTGAAAAAGGGGAGGCATGACCATTGGCGGGAAACATAGAAAAGACCAGAAAACATAGGACGGGGAATTTTGGGTAACACTAACAAGCGATGATGGTTGAATTTATGCAAGCTTAAGATATGATAGAAGGGAAATTAAGGAAATTTTTTTGTTGATTGCAAGTTGTGTGATTGTTGGTGATGTCATTTGTGGCATTTATTCTAGAGATGACCTATTTGGGGCCGACTACAGAGATGCAACATGCATTGTTGATTACAAGCATGGATTCGGGATCTTGGATTGTATGTGATCTATTGTAATTGATGTTTACTTGTTTTAGCTACCTTGCGTATCTTAGAAAGGGGTTAAATTTTTTTTTTTAATATTGGGAAAGCTTAATTGGCCGACCTAATCAATTAATGTAATAGGGTATATATGACAGATATTTTGTTTTGAAAAGATATGATAGTGGTATGATCAGAAGGTAATTAAAAAGGATAGAGAAGTGTAGAACCTACAAAGCTTGATAGGATATTGGATGTAGAGAAGAGTTTGTGATTATAGTACTTCATTGGAACTGACCAAGAAAAGATAGTTGCTATTAGACAACTAACTGGATTGTATATTTCTTATATACACTTGTTCAGATTGTATATCATTGAGGGTGGCTTTAACCTTCTTTAGGTAGTGTGCCTAGGCAGTGCACCCACTTTAACTCTTGACTCCTAATAGGGTATGTCCTTTAATAGGGACTATGTACTTTAATGTTGTAATAAGCTCCTAACAACACTAAATCTTTTAATAGGGATATTATACTCATAGTACATCATTTGTGGGTGCTAATTCCCACCAGGGTTTAACCTTTGATAGAGTTTCATTGACAATAAGGATTGTGTTATTGTGTTTTCATTTACTATGTTATAATTTGAATTGAACTTTTGGTTTATAAAGTTTAATGTTTAAAAATTTGTCTCACAATTGATTCACCCCCGCTCTCACTTGTACTTGTGGACTATTATTCCTAACACCTACATGTTGCAATGATTAAAATTAACATGAAAGATAATAGATCAATAATTTTAACCTACAGATCTTCCATGATAATTTCCAAATCTACAAATAGGTGCATTAGTTCTTTTAGGTCTAGTAGGTCTAAACCTACAAACATTACTAGTATGACCTTCATTGTGAAAATTGAAAGATACTAGTTTGTAATTCATCTAAGTAGCTTTTTTATTTTTCACCTTAGGTGACAAATCTCCTTTAGCATGGATCTCCTTTGTACTACATGACTCACCAACTTCAAATTTATAAACCCCTAAACCTTATTTCTCACAATTTGTCATTTGTCTAGAGAGTTGTTCATCAAGCTTAACAAAACTCTTATTGAACTTGTCAAACATATCATTAGCTTCCTGAAGTTCTCCTTTCAGCTTTTAATTCTATTTCTTTAGATTCTCATTTTCTCTTAAGACATTAGAATTTTATTAATTTGTATCATGTAAATGTTCATAAGATTTACTAACCTCTTGCTCAGATCTGAATAGTTCATCCATCTTGGCAATTAAGGTGTCATCTTTGGCTTTGAGAGAATATTTTGCAACCTTCTTAGCTTCATTTGTAGCTTTCCTCACTTCCATCTCTTGACCCATTTGCATTGAGAATTTTTCCAACTCCATTTCCATGTTCTTCTTTTCTTTCTGTAGCTTATCCAAACCCGTATGCTTGTCCTTGTTGTCCTTGGTTAGCTGCTCAATATCCAAGGTCACAACCTCTACCACAGTTTCATCAAAACCACTCAGCTTAGATAGGTGTTTGATGAGACCTTGAATCTCACTTAACCATTCAATCAACTCTTGTTTCTTATCCCTAGATATCTTCAATTGATCCTTGATTTTATCAATCATATCTTCATCTGCTACAAGTTTCCTTCTATTAAACTCCATGTTTTCCTTAAGGGTCTCCCCCAAGATGTTAGGATTCACCAAGGGAACTTGACTCTGATACCAATTGTTACTATATAGAATAAATGAGAGTAGGGGTGGTGAATCAATGTAAATAGGTAATGAAAAAATTCTAAAAAGAATCTGATAATGCTTTTAAATAACTTCCAAACAACCAAACTTGAAAGTATAAAGTTATGCAATAGAAGTAAAAGAATTTAAGCATCCAAAAAGCATCATACATAACACCGCTATTTTTTCTTGTCATAACCCTTGTAAGAGGGAGAAAAAAATGGTGGAGATGACACCCACAATCTCTTCACTACAGTAAAAATATTTTTCATGCTAGGAGCTTACAATACCTTATTAAGGGCTCAACCGATTAGGAATGACTAGTACCTTGTTAGAAGTACAAACAAACTTGTTAGGATCTACTTGTTAATCTCTAAGTTTTGTTGATGATTAGTGACCAAAAATTATTCATTCACATAGGTAGTTTTAGTTGGCTATCACTGTGGCCGAGCTAAAACTATGCAAGGCCGAGCAACATTATGGAGCAATTTTTAGTTTACCTAGTTACATTGTCGAGCCAAGTTACATTGCCGAGTCAAGTAGGACACAGAGATGTCAAGTGTTGAGTAGAACAATTTTTGTATACATGTCTTGAATGATTCAAACTTCAAGGATAAGTGATTTGGCTGACTTATGTATGCATTTAATATTCTTCTATAGAGTTAGTTATGCATTTAATTGTTTTATCCTATGCATGATCTATTGTAAACATTAATTGTAATACCATCAAGGTATGGGTATTAGATCTTGATCGTTGATCTAGATCTCACCATGAGACTTGAACAAGATATATTAGATTTCTTCTAAACCATATTTTGTAAGTGTAAGGAGAGAGAAGAAAAAGTGTGTGGTGACTGCATTTTGAAGTGAAATGCACAGAGGGTTATTTTGTTAAGAAGCAGAGATCAAGTAGAGTGACAACATAGTGAACAATAGAGTAAAGTTATATCAGATTATGAGATCATAGAAGGTACTAGAAAGAGGAGACCCATCATCAGCATCAGAGTGCATACCAAAGGATCAATACTTGAGACATTCTAATCATTGTATCAGGTAAAAATCTCTTAACAAAGTGGTTCTAGCAGACCTTTCTTTATCTCCTAACAGAGTGCTTACTTTATTGTAAGTTCAAATCCTTTCATAGGGTAGATTGTAATTATATTTAGCTCTTAACCAGGTAAACCTTTAATAGGGTAAATTAAATTTTGTAATCAACATTTGTAGCCTTAACAGGCACAATTTATTACTGCAGTAGTGGAGAATTTTGTGGGTGTCATCCCCACCCCAGTTTTACCTATTTGGGTTTCTGGGTTACCAAGTTCTTGTTTTATGTGTTATTTATTTCATTGTGTGGATGCTATCTAAGATTACATTAGATTCATATATTTATGAATGTGGATCATTTTGTTTTAAGTGTTTAAATTTGAAGATCTGATTCACCCCCGCCCCCCTCTCAGTATCTTGCTTTCCCATTATTGTATTTCCAACAATTGGTATCAGATCTTAGTTCTCTAAAAGGGTCATAATCAGCTTGAGATTATAGATCTTGAGATGGAGATCTACAAGATGGGTAAAGTCATTGAGTATCAAAAGATTGATATTCAGCTAGCACTACAATAGCTTGAGACTACAAGACAAGAATTAAAGAAGTCCTTGACTGCAATGAAAGATTTGGCCAAAATAATTAACGACACTCATTATCATGAAGAGGACACCACAAATCTATTTCAAAATGGAGATTCTACTGAGAGCGATGCAGAAATAGCAGATCTACTGGAAAAGAATAGTGCACTATGTGAAGAAGTCAAAAACTTGACAAAGGAACAAGAAGCCCAATCAATAAGAATGTGTGAAGTTGTTGAACATAAAAAGAAAGCCAAAGATGACAAATATGGAAGAAGAAGAAAAAATAATGATGACTACTAGACTTGATCAAAGAACACATGATGTACAAACAATGATAGTCAATCAAGTGGACATGGAAAATCAACTACTACTTGTGAATCAAGAGATCAGTAGGAAAGACTTGGAGATTGTTAATCTTAGATCTGAGAACTGTCAATTGAAAGATGAATTGAGATCTAAGAAAGAAATTAATAACAAAGTGAATGATCCCAATTCTGCTATGAGCTGCTTTGAAAAAATAGTGGAAGCATCAAGAAGACCTAAAGATTCTTCTGGATTAGGTCACACTGAACACCATACAATCATTGAAGAAGGAGAATCATCTAAGACATGTGAAAGAAGGTATGCAAAGCCAAGAAACAACAAACCTATTTGCCACCACTGTGGCAAACTAGGTCATACAACAAACATTTTCCAAAGCAAGAATGGTAAGTCTAATCTGAAAACTAACTTTAATGGTTATTGCTTTAACTGTAATAAGTTTGGACATCAAGCACATGAATGTAAGACAAAGGCAAGAAAAACACCTATACTCAATGGTAATTTCTATAACTTTCAAAAATATGGTCATAGAGCACAAGATTGTAGATCTAAAGGTAAATAGTAGTGGACATCAAAGGTACAAGAGAAGTCACCAAGAAAAGGCAATACTTACAAGTGGGATTATAATACATGGCATAGTTGTCATTACTGTGGTGAGTATGGACATGTTCTTGAAAATTGCATAAGGACACATTTCAGAGGAAAGTCTAAAAGTTGGATGAATGGAAGCCTAGTTTGTCACAGTTGTCTGAAAATTGGTCATACAAGGAAAGATTCCAAAACTAGGGTACCTACTCCTACTGTTGAGAAAATTAGAGAATAGATGAACAAGACATGGGCTAAGAAGTCTGAACCATGCAGCAGTGAGGCTAGTGAAGCTGGGGCCACCCAATCCAATGGATCAGGTGATCACATCATCTCCAACTAAGAAAAAGAGGTATGTAAGGAACTGCATCTAAAACTCTTATCTTACATCAGTTCCTAACATGAAATGTACAAAAGTCCATATTTTCATATGTTAAGATGCAGCAGGACACATTTTGAAGACAAATGCCGAGTTGAGCCAATTGCACTATAGGTGTCAAGCACCAATCATGGACACTAAGGCTGAATTCTTTAGTGTGTGCCGAGTTTTGTTGGTCGAGTAAAATTTTGTGAAGGCTGACTTTAGTAAGCCGAGTGGGATGCAAGTTGTGTTAAAGCCGAGGAAAGCTAGCTTGCACTAACTCAACGGGTAGAAAATTCATTTCTTACCTACCTTGACCTTTCAAAGTCTATAAAGGATGAATAGTTGACACTTCATTTTTACCTTTCAATTTTTACTGTTTACGAAGCGATTGAAGTAATTTGCAGAATTGATCTTAACGAAGTTAGCATCGAAGATTTCATCAGCGTGTCGTCGGCAATCCTAAGTTGAATAGTGCAAAGAATTACTTGCCAAGGTACTCTGGTTTTCATCTTTGGAACCCTAATTTCAATATTATGGCTGCAAGTTCTTCTGCACTAGCTAAGAGTATGGAGGGAGAACAAAAACAAATTCAGTTAGTATGGAGTGATGAATGTGAACCTCTCAACTTTTGAGCCATTCCTGAAAGTGTGATTTAGAGTGATTTAATAAGAGCCCTCTCATCTATTCCACCTAAGGTACTTATGATCCATGATTTTCGATCATGTTATATGGTTAAGATTGGTGAAGTAGGTGATAGTGAATTAAGGAAATCCTACAACAAATTGTGTGTCAATGGAGTTCTAAAGGTAGAATTCAAACATCTAGCTGACAAAGGGTTAACTCGTGCCCTAGATTTTCCACAAGGTTTCAAAGATGAATGGATTAAGGTTATCCTTAGCCAAGTTCATGATATGTGTATGTGGTTGGATAATGGACCAGTCAAGATTACCAAAAGCATGATTCATCAAGTGACTGGAAATCCTGTAGTGAATGGAAAATGAATAATGAGGGATAAAAACAAAGAAGAAATTACACTAAACACTGGAGATATATGGAACAATAGAGGTATGAATATCTCTACAATTACATACCTAGAACTTGATTTTGGAGTAAGAGTAATAGCACATAAGTTCTATCAGTCAAGCAGATTGGATAGTGTTCCTTGTACAGTTGTTGATTAGGCATGGAAAAATGTTAAGAAGAATCATACATATGATCTTGCTGAGCTACAACAGACACAATTAGCTGAGAACCTAGCATCAATCTGAAAGGCTAAAAGCTCATCATGTAAGTTTGGTTCCTTACTAGTCTACATATTTTTATACATTTAGGATACATTTCCTACATTGGGAAATATTGTTTGGCAAAAGGTTAGACCCACTACAGTTCAGATTAGTGAATGTATTGAGAAACTAGGAAGCAATTTCAATAGCATTATGGGGAGCTATTTTTTAGAATTCAAGAAGAGAATGAGATTAAGGACTAGGATTCCAAAGTCACTAGTGGAGAAGAACTATGAAGGAATCTATTTTCTAGTTGATACAGATAACACTTATATTCAAGCTACACCTAGGATAACATGCTTAGAACCATTTCCATATGAAATTAACATTGATGAAGCATCAACTACCATCATTGCACTCCTAGTCAAGGCAATTAATACTACAGCAGAGAGATTTGGAAATTTTGATGAAGCTAAAGCTAAAATTTCTAGAAGCTTGAATGAGGGAACTATGGAAAGGAATAGAAAGAAGATTGTGAAAAATCTGAAGAAAATGGTTGGTTTAGGTAGTGATGAAGAACCTAAGGATGCACCTTTAGGCCTGACCACTGGACAAGGTGAGGATATATCTACGAAGGAGGAAGTGAGTGCATCAGAAGAGGTCACTAAGAAAGATAAGGGCAAAAGACCACCAATTGTCATAGTAACCAAGCCGAGCAAAGCTAAACCTAAGGTTAAACCTCCCACAGGTAATTCTCTGAGGACTAGAGCATCTATTGTTACTTCTCCAGTAGAAGTACAAACAAAAGTATATGGTAAGAGGAAATTTGCAGAAAGTAGTTCTTAAAAGGAAGCTAAGGTTTCTCCTAAGGCTAAGCCGAGTAAGCCAGCAAAGAGACCAAGAAGGAGATTAAATTTGGGGACAGATAGTGATGAGGAAAAGATAGAAATTGATAAACCCAACAACATACCTACAACACAATTTAAGAAACTAGCTAGTATTGATGAGGTATGTGACACTTTGAGGAATTCAGCAAGTTTAGCAACTTTTAAGTTCATTAAGTATGAGAAATTGAATAATGTGGATAGGCACAAAGTTTAGGAAGCACTCTTGGACATGATGAGTACTTTCAAGTTAACTCCTACATAGATAGGAAATCATGTTCCAAATGAACTATATGATTTTCTGTCAAGCAAATGGGAATTTACACTTTCCACAGAGTGATAGATCAGGGAAGGAACTCTAGACCAAGTAATACCTGAGTTAACCTCAAAACAAAGAGCCAAATTCATTGAGGATTACAAGAATAGGTTTGTTCCTAAACTCAGAGGCTATGATATTCTGAAAAATGATATTGAAGGTGTAGTACAACAAAGCACAAGGATTTGGAAGGAAATATTTGGACTAGCCATTCAAAAAGATAAGAAATTTGGTGAGGGGACATCTAAGAAAAAGACAAAATAAGTTGAAGTGAAGACTACCCCTGAGCCACAGATAACTCAAGATCAAATTGCCATAGAATAGGACAAGACCAAAGTTGCATTAGACTCAACTAATTCTATTGATGTGACTGCAAATAGTCCTATGGATTTCATAGTTGATGACCTGAGAAATTTGAATGACGAGGAACAAGATATGCCAAGTGGTAAATACACTGATTCACCTATTAAGGAAACTGATAATGATGAAGAAAATACCATAGCATCTGATGAGATACTTGAAGTTGTCAATGATCAGAAAGGTGAAGAGAAACAAAAAACAAATGCACAAGAGGTTGTTAATCTCTAAGTTTTGTTAATGATTATTTCCCAACACTTAGTCATTTCATTAGGAAGTTTTAGTTGGCTATCACTATGGCCAAGCTAAAACTATACAAGGCCGAGCAACATTGCCGAGTAGTTTTTCAGTTTGCCCAGTTACATTGCCGAGCTGAGTAGACAGGGATGTTATATGCTAAGCACAACAGTTTTTGTATACTTTTCAGGAATGATACAAACTTCAAGGATAAGTGATCTGGCCAACTTGTATAAGCTTTTTGGGCCAACTACTATATGCATTTAATATTCTTATATGGATTTAATTATGCATTTAATTGTTTTATCTTATGTATTACTCATTGTAACCATTAATTGTAATACCATCATGGTATGGGTATTGGATCTTGATCGTTGATCTAGATCTCACTATCAGATCTGTATAGATATATTAGATTGCCTTGAAAACCTATTTGTAAGTATGTTCAAGAGGCAGAAGAGAAATTGTTGAAGGGACTACATTTTTTAAGTGAAATGCACAGAGGGTTATTTTGTTCAGAAGCAGAGATCAAGAAGAGCATAACACAGTGAACATCAGAGTAAAGGTATATCAGATTATAAGATCAGAAGAGAACTGAAAAAGAGGAGATCCATCATTAGCATTAGAGTGCATATTGAAGGATCAATACTTGAGACTTTTTAATCATTGTATCAGGTGAAAATCTCTTAACAGAGTGGTTTTAGCAAGCCTTTATTTATCTCTTAACAGAGTGCTTACTTCATTGTAAGTTTAAATCCTTTAATTGGGTAGATTATAAGGATGTGAATCTCTTAATCGGGTAGACCTTTCACAGGGTAGATTAAATTTTGTAATCAAATATTGTAACCTTAATAGGTACACTTTATTACTGCAGTAGTGGAGAATTTTGTGGGTGTCATCCCCACCCCAGTTTTACGTATTTGCGTTTCTAGGTTACCAAGTTATTATGTTATGTGTTACATATTTCATTGTGTGGATGCTATCTAAGATTACATTAGATTCATTTATGTATGAATGTGGATCAATTTTTTTTAAGTGTTTAATTTTGAAGATCTGATTCACCCCCCCCTCTCAGTATCTTTCTTTCCCCATTATTGTATTTCCAATAATTAGTATCAGAGCTGAGTTCTCTAAAAGGTTATAATCATCTTGAGAATTAAAATCTTGAGATGGAGATCTACAAGATGGCTAAAATCATTGAGAATCAAAATATTGATGTTCAACTAGCAGTACAATAGCTTGAGACTGCAAGACAAGAATTAAAGAAGTCCTTGGCTGCAAGAAAATATTTGGCCAAACAAATGAATGACACTCATTATCAGGAAGAGGAAACAACAAATCTATTTTAGAATGGAGATTATACTAAGAGTGATGCAGCAATAGTAGATCTATTGGAAAATAACTGTGCACTATGTGAAGAAGTGAAAACCTTGAAAAAGGAACAAGAAGCCCAATCAATAAGAATTTGTGAAGTTGTTGAACAGAAAAAGAAAGCCGAAGATGACAAGGCTACGCAAGAAGAAGACAAAAGAATGATGACTACCAGACTTGATGAAAGAACACATGATGTGCAAACATTAACAATTAATCAAGTAGACATGGCAAATCAACTACTACTTCTGAATCAGGAGATCAGCAGGAAAGACTTGGAGATTGTTAATCTTAGATCTAAGAATAGTCAATTGAAAGATGAATTAAGATCTGAGAAAGAAATCAATAACAGAGTGAATGATTTGAGTGCAGCTATGAGCTACTTTGAACAACTCATGGAAGCATCAAGAAGACCTAAATATTCTTTTGGGTTAGGTCACACTGAACAACATACAACCACTGAAGATGGAGAATCATCTAAGACAGGTGAAAGAAAGAATGCAAAGCCAAGAAAAAAGAAACTATTTGTCACCACTAAGGAAAAATAGGTCATACAACAAACATTTGCCGAAGCAAGAATGGTAAGTCCAATCTTAAAACTAACTTTAATGGTTATTGATTTAACTATAATAAGTTTGGACATGAAGCACATGAATGTAAGGCAAAGGTAAGAAAAACACCTAGACTCAATGGTAATTTCTATAATTGTCACAAATATGGTCATAGAGCACAAGATTGTAGATCTAAAGGTAAACAACAATGAACATCAAAGGTACAAGAGAAATCACCAAGAAAAGGCAATACTTACAATTAGGATTAAAAAACATGGCATAGTTATCATTACTGTGGTGAGCATGGACATGTTCTAGAAAACTGCATAAGGACACATTTTAGAGGAAAGTCTAAAACTTGGATGATTGGAAGCCTAGTTTGTCACAGTTGTCTGAAAAATTGGCCATACAAGGAAATATTGCAAAACTAGAGTACCTGCACCTATAGTTGAGAAAATTAGAGCACAGATGAACAAGACATGGGTTAAGAAGTCTCAACCATGCAGCAGTGAAGCTAATGAAGCCGAGGTCACCCAATCCAATGGATCAGGTGATCACATCATCTCCAACTAAGAGAAAGAGGTATGTAAGGAATTGTATTTAAAAAAATTCTTATCTTACATCAGTTCCTAACATGAAATGTACAAAAAGTCCATATTTGCATATGTTAATATGCACCAGGACATATTTGAAGACAAAATTCCGAGATGAGAAAATTGCACTATAGGTGCCGAGCATCTATCATGGACACTAAAGCCGAGTTCTTTAGTAACTGCCGAGTTTTGTTGGCCGAGTAAAATTATGTGAAGGCTGAGTGTAGTGAGCCGAGTGGGATGCAAGTTGTGTTAAGGCTGAGGATAGCTAGCTTGAACTAACTCAATGGAAAAAATATTTAATCCTCACCTACCTTGACCTTTCATAGCTTATAAAGGATGAATAGTTGATATTTCTTTTTACCTTGTGCTTTTACTATTTACGGAGTGATTGAAGTGATTTACAAAATTGATCTTAACAGAGCTAGGAATGAAGATTTCATCAGTGTGCCATCGGCAATCCTAAAGTGAACACTGAATAGAGAATAGTGTGAAACATTACTTGCCAAGGTATTCCTTTTTCCATCTCTCAAACCCTAAATTTTAAAATTATGGTTGCAAGTTCTTCCACACTGGCTAAGATTATGGAGGCAAAACAAGAAGAAATTTAGTTGATTTGGAGTGATGAATGTGAACCTCTCAACTTTTGAGCCATCCTTGAAAGTGCAATATAGAGTTATTTAATAAGAACCCTCTCATCCATTCCTCCCAAGGTACTTATGATTCATGATGTTTGATCAAGTTATATGGTTAAAATTGGAGAAGTAGGTGATAATGAATTAAGGAAATCCTACAGCAAACTGTGTGATAATGGAGTTCTGAAGGCAAAATTCAAACACTTAGCCAAAAAAGGGTTAACTCATGCCCTAGATTTTCCCCAAGGTTTCAAAGATGAATGGATCAAGGTTATCCTTAGCCGAGTTCATGACATGAGCATGTGGCTAGATAATGGACTAGTCAAGATCACTAGAAGCATGATTCATCGGGTGACTGGATATCCTGTAGTGAATGGAAAGTGGACAATGAGGGATAACAACAAAGAGTAAATTACATTAAACACTAGAGTAGTATGGAATAATAGAGGTATGACTATCTCTGCAATTACTAACCTAGAACTTGATTTTGGAGTAAGGGTAATTGCACACAAGTTTTATTAGTCCAACAGATTGGACTGTGTTCCCTATACAACAATTGATCAAGCATGGAAAATTGTGAAGAAGAATCACACATATGATCTTTTTGAGCTACAACAGACACAGTTAGCTGAGAACCTTGCATCAATCAAAAAGGCTAAGAGCTCATCATGAAAGTTTGGTTCTTTACTAGCATGTATATTTTTATACATTCAGGACACATTTCCTACACTGGGAAATATTGTTTGAAAAAAGGATAGACCCATTACAGTTCAGATTAGTGAATGCATAGAGAAATTAGGAAGAAATTTCAATAGCATTATGGGTAGCTATTTTGTAGAATTCAAGAAGAGAATGAGATTAAGGTCTAGGATTCCTAAGTCACTAGTGGAGAATCACTATGAGGAAATCTATTTTCTAGTTGATACAGATAACATTTATATCAAGGTAGTGACTCCTACAATAACATGTTTAGAGCCATTTCCATACAAGATTAATCTTGATGAAGCATCAGCCACCATCACTGCACTCCTAGCTGAGGCAATTGACACCACAAAAGAGAGATTTGGAAACTTTTATGA
The DNA here is from genome assembly GCA_018584345.1 of Thuja plicata. Classification (NCBI taxonomy): domain Eukaryota; kingdom Viridiplantae; phylum Streptophyta; class Pinopsida; order Cupressales; family Cupressaceae; genus Thuja; species Thuja plicata. Next base: position 3,284,634 of record MU224061.1, read on the forward strand.
AGCTAAGGCTAAGATCTCTAGAAGTTTGAATGAAGGAACTATGGAGAGGAAATGAAAGAAGACAGTGAAAAATCTAAAGAAAATGGTTGGCTTGGGTAGTGATGAAGAACCTAAGGATGCACCTCTAGGTCTGACCATTGGAAAAGATGAGGATATTTCTACTGAGGAGGAAGTTAGTGCATCAGAAGAAGTTACAAAGAAAGCTAAGGGTAAGAAGCCATCAATTGTCATAGTAACCAAGCCTAGCTGAGCCAAACCCAAGGTTACACCTCCTGCAGCTAATCATCCAAGGACAAGAGCATCTACTTTCACTTCCCCAGTAGAAGTGCAAACAAAAGTGTATGGTAAGAGTAGTTCTGGTAAGGAAGAAAAGGTTGCTCCTAAGGCTGAGCCGAGTGAGCCAGCAAAAAGACCAAGAAGGAAATTAAATCTGAGGCCAGATAGTGATGAGGAGTTGAAATAAACTGATGAACCCACCAACAATACCTACAGCTCCATTCAAGAAACCAACAAGCATTGATGAGGTATGTGATACTTTGAGGAATTCAACAGGGTTAGCAACATTTAAGTTCATCAAATATGACAAGTTGAAAATAGCAGATAGGCACAAAGTTTAGGAAGCACTCTTGGACATGATGAGTACCTTCAAATTGACTTATATAGAGATAGGAAATCATGTGCCTGATGAACTATATGACTTTCTTTCAAGAAAATGGAAATTTTCACTTGCCATTGAAAGACAGATCAGGGAAGGAACCCTATCAAAGATAATTCCTGAGTTAACCTCTAAACAATGAACCAAATTCATAGAGGATTATAAGAGTAGGTTTGTTCCTAAACTCAGAAGATATGCTGTCTAAAGAATGATATAGAAGGTGTAGTACAGAAAATCACAAGGATTTGGAAAGAGATCTTTGGTATGGTCATTCCAAAAGATAAGAAATCCGGTGAAGGGACATCTGAGCAAAAGACAAAAGAAGTTGAAGAAAAGACTACCCCTGAACCATAGATACTTAAAGATCAAATTGTAGTAGAAAAGGACATGACACAGGATACATTAGATGCAACAAACTCTATTGATCTGACTGCAGATAGTCCTATGGATTATATAGTTAATGATCCAAGAAATCTGAATGTTGAGGAACATCAAATTCCGAGTGGAAAAGACACTGATTCACCTATTAAGGCAGTTGATCCTGAAGAAGAAAATTCCACAGCATTTGGTGATAAAATTGAAGTTGTCAGTATTTAGAAAAGTGAAGGGCAATAGCAAGCAATTAAACAAGAGGTAGCTTCACAAGCTCCACCTATTTTAGAGGTTGTGAAGACAATTTTAGATAGTGGAGTAGTAACAACAGATGTTGTTGATAAGCCTAAAGAAGAAGAGGCAGCACGAATGTTGGTTGAGCTACCACACTCTGTATCATCCACTCCCACAGGTCCTAAAATTGGTGGTATGTCGAATCCACAGACTGTATTGACAAAATTGAAGGAGGCATTGGAGACTGAAACTATCAGAGGGAAAGATATTATGCTGTCAGGCATAAGTTCTCCAGAAATGAAGAAGAAGAAGATCTTGAAGAAGAAGTCACAGATTTTAGATGTAACACTAGATGAAGTCATTGTGATTCCACAATGGGATCCCAATGAGTTATCTTTTGAACAAATTGGGACTCTTCAAGAGGTACTTAAAAGGAAGAAGAGACAAGAAGAGATGAAGACAGAACAAAAATAAAAGCAGGTGTTGCATGACATCAAAGACATATTTACAAAGGATTTTGACTTAGAGGATGAAATGCCTCAAGCTCCAATCATAGATCAACTAGTCACCATTGTACATAAAGTAACAGATGAGGATATAGATAGCAATGAGAAGTTTCTACAATGGTCTCAAAGAAGATTTGAGAGAAAATTTCTAGAGAAGATCTCAGAAGAGATAGCGACAAAATAGGTTGAACTTTTTGTTCTTGTAGAAACCTTAGTGAAAGTTACAGCCAATGTTTATTCTTTGTATAAGAAATTATGTGATGTTGAATTTTTCACAAAGGATAATTTACAGCTTGTTGAGAAGCTACAGTTAGATTTGAGATCAACTAGTACTATTTTAGGTAAAGATACTACCTCTAGTTCTTTACATTTTAATAAGTTGATAAATGCAAAAAGGAGAATAGCCGGGCTTATGGCTGAAGATGGTCACATAAGGGCCAAGTTGATAACTATTTAGACAAGCTTGTTGCCTCATTTGGAGGTAATACAGAAGGAACTTTCAAAAGCTAAGGAGTTATCACAGAGCAGTGTAAATCTATTGACTATAGAGATTTTAGTGAGTCTAGCTGCCGAGCTAGAAATAAAACTGGAAGTTATGAAGGTTCCAAAGGAAAGCTGGGATACAACATTTGAATCCACCCTACAGCTTCATAAGCAATTTTTGGATAAATACAACTTAGCCCCACCAGCAATCAGTGACAAAAACAAGGGGGAAGTTAGTACTATGAAAGGAGGAAGTTAAAGGATACATCAGTACAAAAAAGGTACACTTGTATATAATTTTTGAAGGCATTGTAAAATTTTAAATAATTTTATTCCTAGGGGGAGTACTTAGCGTAGGTAGGCAATATTTTGATGAAATGTATAGAAGTAATGATAAGTGTTTTTGCCACTAATATCAAAGGGGGAGATTGTTAATCTCTAAGTTTTTTTGATGATTAATTCCCAACACTTAGTCATTTCATTAGGTAGTTTTAGTTGGCTATCACTGTGGCCAAGCTAAAACTATACAAGGCTAAGCAACATTGCTGAGCAATTTTTTAGTTTGCCTAGTTACATTGTCATGCTGAGTTACATTGTCGAGCCAAGCAGATAGGGATGTTAAATGCTAAGCAGGAGAGTTTTTGTATACTTGTCAGGAATGATACAAACTTCAAGGATAAGTGATCCGGCCGACTTGTCTAAGATTTTTGGGTTGACTAATGTATGCATTTAATATTCTTATATGGAGTTAATTATGCATTTAATTATTTTATCTTATGCATTACTCATTGTAACCATTAATTGTAATACCATCATGGTATGGGTATTGGATCTTGATCGTTGATCTAGGTCTCAATGTCAGATCTATATATATATATATATTAGATTGCTTCAAAACCATATTTGTAAGTATCTGCAAGAGGCAGAAGAGCAATTGTTGAAGGGACTGCATTTTTGAAGTGAAATGCACAGAGGGTTATTTTGTTCAGAAGAAGAGATCAAGCAGAGCATAACATAGTGAACAACAGAGTAAAGGTATATTAGATTATAAGATAAGAAGAGATACTGAAAAGAGGAGATCCATCATCAACATCAGATTGCATATCGAAGGATCAATACTTGAGAATTTTTAATCATTGTATCAAGTGAAAATCTCTTAACACAGTGGTTTTAGTAGGCCTTTATTTATCTCTTAACAAAGTGATTACTTCATTGTAAGTTTAAATCCTTTAATAGGGTAGATTGTAATGATCTGAAGCTCTTAATCAGGAAGACCTCTCACAGGGTAGATTACATTTTGTAATCAAACATTGTAACCTTAACAGGTACACTTTATTATTGCAGTAGTGGAGAATTTTGTGGGTGTCATCCCCACCCCAGTTTTAGCTATTTGGGTTTCTAGGTTACCAAGTTATTGTGTCATGTGTTACTTATTTCATTGTGTGGATGCTATCCGAGATTAAATTAGATTCATTTATGTATGAATGTGGATCAATTTGTTTTTAGTGTTTAATTTTGAAGATCTAATTCACCCCCCCCCCCCACTTANTCTAATTCCCCCCCCCCCCCCACTTAGTATCTTGCTTTTCCATTATTGTATTTCCAACAGAGGAAACTTCACAGAATCCACCTATTTTAGAGGTTGTGAAAACAGTTTTAGATAGTGGAGTAGTGATAACAGATACTATAGATAAGCCTAAAGAAGAAGAGGCAATGCAAGCGTTGGTTGATCTACCACACTCTGCATCATCCACTCCCACTGGTCCTAAAGTTGGGAGTATGCCAAACCCATAGATAATAATGACATAATTAAAAAAGGCAATGGACATTGACACTGTCAAAGGGAAAGGTATTATGTTGCCGAGCATAAGTTCTCCAGAGTTGAAGAAAAAGAAAATTCTGAAGAAGAAGTCTCAAATTCTAGATGTAACATTATATGAAGTCATTGTGATTCCACAATGGGATCCCAATGAATTATCTTTTGAACAAATTGGGACTCTTCAAGAATTACTTAAGAGGAAGAAGAGACAAGATGAGATGAAGATAGAACAAAAGCAAAAGAAAGTGTTGCATGACATCAAAGACATATTTGCAAAGGCTTTTGACTTAGAGGATGAAATGCCTCAAGCTCCAATTATTGATCAATTAGTTAACATTTAATAGAAGGTAACTGATGAGGACATAGATAGAAATGAAAAACTTCTACAATGGTCCAGGAGAAGATTTGAGAGAAAAGTTCTAGAGAAAATCTCAGAAGAGATTGCAACAAAACAGGTTGAACTTTCAATTCTTGCAGAAAATTTAGAGAAAGTTACAGCCAATGTTTATTCTTTGTACAAAAAATTATGTGATGTTGAATTTTTCACAAAGGATAATCTACAACTTGTTGAGAAGCTAAAGTTATATTTAAGATCAACTGGCACTACTTTGGGTAACGATACCACTTCTAGTTCTTTACATCTTACTAAGTTGATAAATGCACAATGGAGAATAGCCAAGCTTATGGCTAAAGATGGTTGAATAAGGGCCAAATTGATAACTATTCAGACAAGCCTATTTCCTCACTTGGAGGTAATACTGAAGGAACTTTCAATTGCAAAGGAGTTATCATAGAGCAATGCAAATCTATCAATTGCAGAAATTTTAGTGAATCTAGCTGCCAAGCTAGAAATCAAATTGGAAGTTATGAAGATTGCTAAGGAAAGCTGGGATACTACATTTGAATCCACCATGTATCTTCATAAACAATTTTTGGATAAGTACAACTTAACCCCACCAGGAATTAGTGACAAAAACAAGGGGGAAATTGGTAAGGAAGTTGGAAAGGATACAGTATGATACATCAGTACAAAATAGGTACACTTGTATATAAATTTTTTGAAGGCATGTAAAATATTTGTATGGGTTATTTCTGAGTATATTCATAGGGGGAGTACTTAGTGTACTTAGGCAATATTTTGATGAAATGAATGGAAGTAATGACAAGTGTTTTTGCCACTAATATCAAAGGGGGAGATTGTTAATCTCTAAGTTCTGTTGATGATTAGTGACCAACACTTAGTCATTCACTTAGGAAATTTTAGTTGGCTATCACTATGGCCGAGCTAAAACTATGCAAGGC
>MU224061.1:3290902-3340098 GCA_018584345.1 Thuja plicata
TTGAAGATCTGATTGCCCCCCCCCCCCTCTCAGTATCTTGCTTTCCCATTATTGTATTTCCAACACTTCCTCGCTAGAGGATTTAGAACTCCTTCTCAAAATTCACCCTATTAAAGAGTTTATATAAAGAGACATATGAAATTCCACCATGTTAAGGGATTAAACCTGTGTACCTATTAGATTTAGTTTTTAGCAATGAACTCAAATAATTGATCTGGGAATAATACTATTTTTCTATCAGATCCAATCCAATCTCAAAACCGTGGCGCACTGGTATGCCTCTATCTTTGATTGCAACCACCAAAAACAACATATCTCACACTAAATCACATGATTTATCTTGCCTTTATATGTTGTTCTTAAGTCGGTTAAGAATTGAAATTTTTTTCACAAGTTAACACAAATCATTGACCTAACTAATCAAAATCAACGTCAATCATATGTAACATGTTGGCTGAAAACATAATAAAAATATTTATTACAAAATATTGACAATTACTTAACTTCCTTGTGTTGAAGACAATTATTCAATTGTGTATTGTCATTGATGTTACACATGTATTTACACTTATGTAGTGATGTTACACAAATGTATACATCCAGACCGAGCACAGTTGGTGAATGGAAAGAGTTTTTTAGTGTTGACCGAGTCACTCGGCAATTTCAGTCATGGCCAGGCATTAAAGAAACTCAGTGTTAACCGAGGTTATTATTCAGTGTCAACCGACTAAGAGTGGTTTACATTCTATAATTAGTTGGTTATATCAGGCCGACTGAATTGTGATTTATTACTTATTTAGAAGTATATTCAACCCAACTTGGCAGGGCTTATCATATATATGAAAGGTCAAGTTTGGATTGAATTAATATGAGAGTATGTGAAAATTTGAAGATAATCATAAGTGTGGAATTCTGTGATATGAAAATTAAAGGTGAAATCAAATGGGATTTTGATTGAGTATAGAACACTCAGAGCTGCAATAGAATATTTGATCAGCAAGGATCCAATTATAATTAGAACAGAGATCTGAATCAGCAAAGCCAGTTGCTTACACATACAGGTCAATTCATTGTTACTTTCTAACAATTGTAGCAGTGATCTCAAATATCTTAATAGAGTAGACTTAATAGTCTTTTTGTAAATCCTCTCACAAGGTAGAATTTATATGTTGAAGTGTTAAAGACCTCTAACAAGGCCACTCCTCACATGGTGATTAAATCCTCTAACAGGGTCACACCTAACAGCTTTTTTTTGTAACCTTTAACAGGGTTTGCTTGTAAAAGGGCTCACTTCAGAAGAGTGAAAAACAGTAACTAGTTATATTGGTGGTTTTTCCCATATTGGGTTTCTACATTAAATCTTTGTGTCACCTATGTATATGTTATTTGTTTCATGCTTTATGTTTCTGCAATTAATCACTAAATTATAATTGCATTGGATATCATAAATATTTCTTTGACACCTGAGTTACAGAAGAATATCTTAATTAACTAAGTAACAGTGTTATATTGTTTAAGAAATCTAAGGGACAAAGGATTTGTTTTGGAGTAATTGATTCACCCCTCCCCTCTTAGTTACTTATCTCATTTCCAACAATTGGTATAAGAGATTCAAGTGTTTTTAGACAATATTTCAAAGCCTAAGCTAAAGATCATAGATGTCTTACAGAAGAGAGATCCCAAAGCTAAACAAAGACAACTTTCTAGAATGGCAAGAGATGATGAAGCTATATCTATCTACTATCGAAGATTCTGGTTTGCAATTTTTGGACAAAAAATACGTGGAAACAACATCAACTATGACTATGGAACATATGATGAAATGAAAGCTTCATAACATAATGATGATTGATATAGCTTCTTCACTCAGCTACTCAGAATTGGATGAAGTCAAGGGTTTCCCTACAACCTATGATGTGGAAGAAATTATAGGACATTCATGGAGGAGATGCAAATGTAAAGAGAGCCAAAGAAAAATGTCTTAGAGGACAATTTGACCAGATGAAAATGAAAGAAGGAGAATAAATTACAAGATATAGTGAAATAATCAAGAAGATTGTGAGTACCATCAAAGCTGGAGGTAGAATAATTGAAGATACAATAGTGATCAATAAGGTATTAAGAAATTTACTTCCTATATATGCTATTAGAGTTTCAGCTCTTCAAGAGATGAGGTGCAGTAAGGATATAACTCTGGATACATTAGTTGGAAGGCTTGCAACTTTTGAGCTGGACAACTTTGAAAATTATTCTCCTAGCCCTAGTAATCTTGAGTCTGCATTCAAAAATAAATTAAACCTTGGTAAGAAGGATAGATACTCAAAATGGAAGGAAATTGAAAGTGATAGTGATGATGGATCTGATGATGAAGATCTAGATATCATTGAGGCATTACTTGCAAGAAGAGATACTAAAGGAAAATACAAAGGAAGAATGCCATTGATTTGCTTCTCATGTAATGAGGTTGGTCACATTTCTGCCAAGTGTTCAAACAAAGAAGATAAAGATGAGAAAAAGTTCAACAAGTTTAAAGGAAAGAAAGATTTCAAGAACTACAAGAGCTACCAAGACAAATGTAAGAAGTCTTGTTATATTGCTAAAGATTCTGATAGTGATGAAGATGAAGATGAAATGGTTTATATTGCTATTACGGATGAGTCAGACGAAGAAGATGAAAAGACAACACTTTTATCACATATCAGTAAAAATGACACATGGATAACTGATAGTGGTTGTTATCATCACATGACTGGTGATAAGAAAAAATTTGAACATCTTAAGCACTGTGATGGTGGGAGTGTCAGTTTTGGTAATGATGAACCCTTCTATGTGGAAGGAAAAGGTTGCATTACTCTGACAGAAGGAATCAAATGTGATAATGCTTATTGGGTTGAAGGAATAAGGAGAAATCTACTTAGTGTAGCACAACTGAACATCATTGGCTTCAAGGTAGAATTCATGAATGGTAAGGCCAAGCTCCTAGATGGTAAAGGGAACCTAGTTGGAATTGGAAGGAAAACAAAAGGTAATCTATTCTATCCTGATCTCACTAAAAGTTCATGCTTTATTGAACAAGTAGAAGAAAGTTGGCTATGACATAAAAGGTTGTGTCATGTAAATTTTGATAATATGGTAAACATAAGAAAGAAGAAGAGAGTTAGAGGTATTCCTATTTTGAAGAAACCTGAGTTAGCAATATGCAAACAATGTCAAATCAGAAAGATAAGCAAGATAATTTTCAAGATCAAGAATTACAAATATGATGAAATCTTGGAATTGGTACATACTGACCTTTGTGGACCAATTAGAAAAAAAAGCTATACTGGAGAGAAGTATTTTATTCTATTTTTTGATTATCATTCCAGAATGATTATTGTCATATTTATCAAAGAAAAATCAGAATCTTTTCAGAAATTTAAATGGTATCTTGCAAGAGTTGAAAAGGAAATAGGAAAGAAACTAAAATGTCTAAGATCTGACAGAGGAGGAGAATTCATTTCTAATGAGTTTAATGAATTATGTAATGAAAGAGGAATCAAAAGACAGGTATCTACCCCTAGTCCACCACAGAAAAATGGAATAGTAGAAAGAAGAAACAAATCCATTATGGATTGTACTAGAACTCTAATGATTGAAAAGAATGTTGCTGCCATATATTGTAAGGAGGTCATCAGCACTACAGTGTTCACCTTGAACCGAGTTCAACTAAAGAAAGGTATTAACTAGACACCTTTTGAATTATGGTATGGCTATAAACCTAATGTTCATTATTTCAAAGTATTTGGAAGTAAATGCTACATCTGGAAGGAAGCAAGAAATGGAAAACTTGATGCAAAAAGTGATGAAGGAATATTCCTAGGCTACTCATGTAAAAGTAAAGCATAGAAATGTCTAAATCTTACTACTCATAAAGTCATAGAAAGTGTACATGTCAAAATTAATGAGTTTTTAGAAAGATGTGAAGAGCAGAGTAGTAAAGAGCCTGAAGACTATAGGAACTTTGTTTATCATGAACCTGATACTATGCCTATGACTCGAGCAATGGTGATTGGATAGAAAAACTGTCAACCAGTAAATATACTAACACAAACTATACAACCTGAGTTGCAAATTGTGCAACCCGAGTCGCTGGTAGAAGAGGCTGAGTCATAAACAGAGGGAACTGAGTCTCAGACAGAGGGACCCAAGTTACAAACAAAGGAATTGGGAGTCACAGATAGTGGAACCTGAGCATCAGATAGAAGAATAGGAAATAATGTTTGAGAATGACATACCTAGTGGATCAAGTCCAGAATCAAGACTGAAGGATCCACTACTTTCCAAGTATGTTAGAAGGCATCATGCACCTGAAAAAAATAATTGGAGATTAGACACAAGGTGTAATGACAAGAAAAAAAATCAAAGGTACATGCTTATTAAGTGAATTTGAACCTCGAACTATTAAAGATGCATTGAATGATGAAAGTTGGATAGAGGCAATGAATGAAGAAATTGAGAAGATTGAGAAGAAAAAAACTTGGACTCTTGTGCCTAGGCCAAAGGAAAAGAATGTGATTAGAACCAAGTGGGTTTTTAGAAATAAGATCAATGAAAATGGTGAAGTTTCTAGAAACAAGGCCATACTATTTTGTAAAGGATATGCTCAAGAAGAGGGTATTGATTATGGAGAAACTTTTTCTCCTATTGTGAGCTTTAAAGCTAATCATATAGACAATCACCTAATAGAAATAAAAAGAATTTTGAGATATTTGAAGGGTACTGAAGACTATGGTTTATGGTATAAGAAAGGTGGGAACTTTGATTTAAAGACATTCACTGATGTTGATTGGGCTAGAAGTGTTGATGACAGGAAAAGCACCGGTGGTGGAGCTTTCTTTCTTTGAAAGAGGTTAGTGTCTTGGACTAGAAAGAAATCAAATTGTATCTCTCAATATGCAACAGAGGCAAAATATGTTCATGCAGCAGTGAACTATTCAAACATCATATGGTTCAAGAAGTTATTGTCGCGAGTGAAGGAAGAAGTAAAAGAACCAGATATTATCTACTGTGACAACACCAGTGCCATTAACATTTAAAAGAATCCTATGATGCACACAAAAACCAATCATATAGAAATAAAGTATCATTTCTTAAGGGAATTGGTACAAGATAAAGATGTAAGGTTGGAATATGTGAGTACTAAAGAACAAATTGCAGACATAATCACTAAACCTTTACCTAAGGATGCATTTTTGTATCTTAGAGGAAAGCTAGGGGTGCTTCCCCTAACTGAAGTTCACTAAAATAAAATTTAGTGATGCATCAACCCCAGCCACAGTGAAGATCTATTAGTTGATGCAGGTACATAAGAGCCCATTGTAGACGAATTAGTACATTCATGTATATTACAACTTCAAAGAGAAATAGTATTGAATATTGGTATTGATATTTAGTATTTGTGGAGATGGAGTCTTTGGAATCTATTGTCAAAGATGGAGAGTTTGCTATAATACATAAGAAATTACTTAAGGGAGAGTTCATTAATGATCATAATAGAAAGAGGGAGATTTTGATGTCAGAGGGAGAAATCTTATCATGAGATGAAGTTTGATCAAAGAGGGAGTTTTTGGATGAGAATCAGAATGAAGCTAAAGACATTAAAGAAATTTTTCTGTTGCTCTACAATTCTTTGTATTATGACATGTTGTGTTGCCATCAATTCCAAAGAGGAAGATTGTTAAAGACAATTATTCAATTGTGTATTATGATTGATGTTACACATGTATTTACACTTATGTAGTGATGTTACAAAAATTTCTACATATAGACCAAGCAAAGTTGATGAGTGGAATGAGTTTTTTAGTGTTGACCGAGATTAGTTGGGTATTGAAGATGTTCAGTTTTGACTGAGTCACTTGGGAATTTCAGTCATGGTCAGACATTAAAGAAACCCAGTGTTAACTGAGTTGATTATTCAGTGTCATCTGACTAACAGTGGTTTACATTCTATAATTAATTGGTTATATGAGGCTAACTGAATTGTGATTTATTACTTATTTAGAAGTATATTCAAGTGGATTTGGCATGGCTTCTCATATATATGAAAGGTAAATTTTGGATTGAATTAATATGAGAGTGTGTGAAAAGTTTAAAATAAGATGTGTGGAATTCTGTGATATGAAGAGTGAAGGTGAAATTAGATGGGATTCTGATTGAGTACATAACACTCAGAGCAGCAATAGAATATTTGATCAACAAGGATCCAGTTATAATCAGAACAAATATCTGAATCAGCAAAGATAGTTGCTTACACATACAGGTCAATTCATTGTTACTTTCTAACAATTGTAGCAATGATCTCAAATATCTTAACAGAGTAGAATTAACAGTCTTATTGTAAATTCTTTCAAAAGATAGCATTTCTATGTTGAAATGTTAAATACCTCTAACAAGGCCACTCCTCACAGGGTAATTAAATCCTCTAATAGGGTCACACCTAACAGTGTGTTTTTGTAACCTTTAACAATGTTGGCTCCTAGCAGAGCTCACTTCAGAAGAGTGAAAAACAATAACTAATTACACAGGTGGTTTTTCTCATATTGGGTTTCCACATTAAATCTTGGTGTCACCTCTATATATTTTATTTGTTTCATGCTTTATGTTTTTGCACTTAATCACTAAATTATAATTGCATTGGATATCATAAAGATTGCTTTGACACCCGATTTACAGAAGAATATCTTAATTAATTGAGTAACAGTGTTATATTGTTTAAGACATCTAAGGGGAAAAGGATTTGATTTGGATTAATTGATTCACTCCTCCCCCCTCAGTTACTTATCTCATTTCTAACACCTTGAGAATATGATCAATAGGTACCAATCGATAACTCAACTGGTTCATACTAAACACAACACCAAAATACTAACTTTCACAAAATGTTGAGTTAACTATTGCGATCATAAATCCAAACTAGTCTTACCATAGTGATGCTCTAGTAACATTTGCACCTCCCAATGTGCTCACAAACTTGATCGGTACTCAAATGACTTTTGTTTTTACCTTCTTGATAACTAGTAAGAATACTTATAATAAAATGTATCTCCTTTCCATGTTGTCAATCATTATATTCAACCTATTCACCAAATCTATACATTTGTAGAGCTTCCATCAAGGAAAAACTCAAAATCTTTATCTCAACTCAAAAACCTATCATAATACCAAAAATTGTTGCATAATTCAATGAGATATTCAGAATCTTGTAGCATTGTCATGTCTAAGAAGATAGAGAGGACCGTCCATGTACAATATGAAACTTATGAAGAGGGTATCATGTAGTTGGATGGGAAAAGATTCTAGTCTATAGGAGTAATAAAAGAGATTCCCTTAACCCTCTTTTCTTTCCGAAATATTATAGTCCTACAAGAGATCATAGTAATTGATATTCCCCCTATTTTTGGTATTTTCCTTTCCAAATATTTTACTACCAAGATAGGAGGATATATTTCACTACATTGTTCTCATCTAATCTTAAGAACTAAACATGGGGCTAAATCAAAGGTATTGTTTGAACCAATGCATAGTACTCACATCGTAGATGAACCTATGCTAAAATTTGAGCCCAACAACATGTATATTTCTATGTAAGAAATGTATTGTATCAAAATTTTAGAGTATGAGGAAGTGACTAGTAATAGGACCAAGGAGGAAGAGATTCTACTTAATAATTTTATTGAACCTTTTAGAAAATTTAATGCTACTAGATTCGGTGCTTATGTGATATTCAATGAGGATCAACCCATGCCATGAGTTACTAATAAGAAAGAAAAGAGAGAAGAAAATGTTAATAATTGGACGATAAAGTTATGTACAGTGTATTTTTATGGAGCAAGATGTATTACTCATTTAGGCTTTGATATTCACCTAATTGCTCCTTTAGGTGAAGAAGTAAAAAAATATGTATTTTTCCAATTTATTTCTACTAAGAATGATGCACACTATGAAGGATTAGTCTAAGAAATAGAATTACCCAGAAAGATGGGGATCAAATGACAAAGTTTTTGTTGAATCTAGGATGATAGTAAGATAATTCCAAAAACCTTCTACAGCTAAGAATCCCTAGAAAAGATCCTACAATCATAGAGTATGGGATCTAATAAAAAGGTTTTATGCTTTCAATATTCAGGTCATTCCAAGAAATGAGAATACTAAATATGACCAGCTAGCTACCATTGGTTCCCAATTTGAACCTACTACTAATCTACTTACAAATAAGCACTCAATTTAAGTGATAGTTAAATTCTTTATACTAGATAATGATAACCATTGAAATTTTTTTGAAAGTGATGAGAAGATCACTCTGTTTATCCAGAAATTCAAAGAGTTTGGTGATCAATTACAACCAAAGATCAAGGAATCATATGGAGATAAAGTCATTTAGCTTAAGGGAAATAAGCTTCCTCAAGGTTTGATAGCTCTGAGATTCTATTTGAGTATGATGATGTCAGAAATAATAGATAGAAGTTTGATATAAACCCTAAGGATTATGAAGATCTAGGGGCCAGAGGTGGAAGAAGTTTAAAAGTGGGAAAGAAACTACCTACAATTGTCAAAGAAAGACTCAAGTCTATATGTGAGAAGTATAAAGGGGTCGTAGAATGGACCTGTGATAACCTAAAGGGATATAAAAGACATATTATTGATAATATCATCAAGTTGGTGGAAGGAGTGAAACCCACCAGACTAAAATATAGACCCATCAATCCATAGATAGAAACTCTAATGGCCAAAGAACTAACCAAATTAATTAATTATAAAATCATGTACCCAATCAAATATAGCATGTGGGTGTTAAACCTAGTGTCAGTTTGGTAAAAATAATGGTGGCATCCATCTCTATGTAGAATTCCAAAATCTGAATAAATTCTCTTTGAAGGATCACCATCCCTCGACATCGATGGACTAGATTCTACAGACTATTGCCAATTCAATATTTCCTTAGAAACACTAATTTCATCAGCAAATTCATTTCCAATTTTTTTGCATTGGTGCACCCAATCACTTTAATGTGGAGAAAAGAGAAATTTTTCAAGTCGACAATAGAAGGAAATGTCACCTTTGAAAATAAAAAATGTAAGCTATAGCTACTTCCCTAGTGTTAGCGAATCTTAATTTTTTAAAGGATTTCATAGTGTATGTCTATGAAACTGAATACACCCTAGCTATTTTACTAACCCAAAAGGGAGAAAATCAAAAGGAAGAACATCCCATTTCTTTCTACTAAAGAACACTCAAGGATTATGAGGTAAAGTACAATTTTTTTGAGAAACATAAATTATCTTTGGTTAAAGATCTTGAAAAATTTAGACATATGTCTGTTGGAAACAAAATCATCATATATGTTGTGCACCCTAGCATACAAGAATATATCATTCAGGGAAAAATTAATGAGAAAATAGATAAATGGATTACCAAGATTATGTAATATGATATAAAGGTACACTCAATCAGGGTAATCTAAGGAAAAGGAATTTGTGAGGACATTTCCAAAGAAGTTGACGGAGTAGAAGGAATAGAGGAATTAATTCTTGTCAACCATGTTGATGAGATAAAAGATTGGGGTGTTGATCGAGTCAACTTCATGAAAATAGGCAAGTATCCTTCTAACCTCCCCACAATAAAGTGATTATATTATAGGTTGCAAGTCATAAAATGTGTCTGCTAAGAAGGAGTCCTTTTTAGAAAAAAAAATTAATTAATGGAGTCTTGCTAAGATGTGTAAATGAGACTGACAACCATAGGATACTAGAAGGTATCCATAATCGTTCCTCTCGTGGAAATATTTTCACTAAGACCACTGCAATCCAACTTATGTAGGCTGGTTACTTTTGATGAACAATGTTTGCAGATTGTTCAGAGTTAGTTAAGAAGTGTGCAAAGTTCTAGTTCTTTGTCGGAAGGCAAAATAATTAGTGATGTCACTGAATTCCAGTGTGGTGAGTTAACCTCTTGTTCAATGGGGTTTGGATTTAATTAGATGATCAATCATTCCTAAAGCATTGGGAATAAATGGATCCTAACTGCCACAGATTAATTCACTCAGTGGGAGAGGAAGAACCACTAAAGAATACAACAAAGGACAAAATTGTCAGCTTCCTTGAATAATTGGTGTCAATATTTGGTTCTCCAAAGATGATAATTTCAGATAATGCAAGAGATTTTGTTGCAACTAAGATGTTCAAATTTTAACTAGATAATGGTACCTTTTGGAAGACATCTTCCAATTATTATCATCAAGGAAATGGGCTAATTAAATAAACAAATAAGAATCTAGTGAGAATTATAAATAGGGTTGTATTAAAACACCAATGAGAATGGAATAGGAATCTATAGACTATGTTATGGGAAAATAATATCACTCCAAAATGGGTCCTCAAGACCTCACCCTATGAGTTTTTTTATGGAAAATAAACACTTATCCTAGTTTGCATGGAAATTCTAGCTCTACATCTCCTCAATTTAATAGAATTCGAAGAAGATGGTTCCATAAATGTAAGGTTGGCAGAGTTTATAAACTTAGAAAAACAACATGAATAGGATCATAATGCTTTGACATGTCATTAGGGATTTCCCAAGTACTGGTTCAATAAAATAACATCAGACCCAATTTTCAAAGAAAATGATCTAGTCCTGAAGTATAATGAAAGGTCAGTTAAGCCAAGGGAACATGCAAAATGTGATGTCCTTTGGGAGGGTCCTTTTCACATTTCAAATTGAAAAGAAGGTGATTCTTTTGAGATTGAAGATATGGAAGGTAATCCTTTTATGATCTTAGTAAATGAGAGCCACCTCAAACATTTCAATTAATGGTATTTTTTTCTCCATGTAAATATCACATTAGTCATGATTTGTATTTAATAAGTACTACTCTGTAAAATAACGTTAAGGTCCATATTGTCCTAAACAATTTGAAATGAAATTCTTTAACTGTCATGTCAATCCATCAATGATTTTCAATATCTCATTTTATAAAATGGAAGTAAATGAGTTCCACCTCAAACATTTCCATTAATGGTATTTTTTTCCCCATGTAAATATCACATTAGTCATGCTTTGTATTTAATAAGTATCACTTAGTACAATAGCCTTGTTTTCATTTCAGAGTCTCTCTAAATGTTGGGCCTTTCTTTTTCCCCATATGTGGAGGTCCATATTGTCCTAAACATTTTGAAATGAAATTCTTTAACTGTCATGTCAATCCCTCAATGCTTTTCAGTACCTCATTTTCTAAAATGGAAGTGAGTCTAGGTAGTTTTTGTACTCTCCCTTTTATATCTACATAAACTATTAAAAACAAGGAAAGTGTAGAAACCTAAAATTGACCAGGCGTTCTCTAAACAAGCAAATTTGCATTTTTCATCAAATTACATCAAAATGGATCAAAATCAAATCCAATGGACATTTATCAATCAAAGTGGACAAAATCAAGTTAAATCAAAGTATTAATCAACGATTACATCAAAAAATAAATAGAATCCTAAAATGATCAATCAAAACTATATAATTGATTTTAATCAATTAATTGTATAGTTTTAAATCAAAAATCAAATTGAACCTATTCATCCTTACATGGCTAATTTAATTAATTGATTGAATTAAATAATCCTAATATATTTCAACATGAATTTGAGCAACAATTGGGATTTGAGAACACAAAGCACATGGACCACTCCTAAATTTGAATCTCAATCACTCATTTTCAACTTTCAATCTCAATCACTAAAATTTGCCCCTTTGTCCCAAACTTTGAGACAATCATTTAAATTGTCCCCCCATTTGAAACCATTTGAAGGCCTCTTACTCAACCATGGCTTAACTATGATCAATTAACTCCACCCTTACACTTGGGAAAATCCTATAAATAAAAGCCATTTTGAGAGCATTAAAGATCCTATCAATTCGAATGTAAAGCATCAAACCTCTTTTCATTTTCATAGAAGTTTGAGCATTTTGAGAGTTTATCATTGTAATTTTGAATCATGGAATTCATTTTGAGTGCATTTGAATATAATTTTAGAAGAATTGAGTTAGATTTAGGCATTTATCTTTATCAAATTCTCATTCTAGGGCTGTCATTGAAAGATATTAAGGCTAAGATATTTTTCAACATGCTTAGATAGAGAGTCATGAGATGATTATTGATTTAATTGCAATTCTTAGATTAAATTTCCATTATTTTTCCATAGAATTGTAGTTGAATAAACAAATTTCGTGAAGGTGTATTTTATTCACACACAAATGACACCCACCATGGGGCTTTGAGACTCAATTCATCGTTTATTTGAAATTTTGTGTGTTTTCCTTCACTTTTGTGGTTATTTTGTAGTTTGCAAGAGAAATGACGCCTACGAGAAATCTAATAACGTCTGCCATCAGAGAAGTGACGCCTGTATAATTCTTTCTAATTCTATCTTAAATTCTTCTACTGCCTGTGAGATAAAGTGTGATGCCTGCGAGCATAAAGCATCACCTCAAACCTGAGAAACATCACATGTTACCTGTCTGTTGACACTTGTGATCAATCTTTTAGTACAATTTAAACTTTCTTCAGCGCATGTCAATTTTATTTTAACAGGTGTTCATTTTTAAATGTCGCGTGTTAAGATATAAATTTGGCTTTCAAAGTTTTAAATTCCGCATAGTAATAGTTAAATAATGCATGTTAGCTGTTATATGACGCCTACAATTTGCTACTGGTTATTAAGTTTAAATTGATTTTTTTCTCTAATTTTGACTCTCTATTTTTTTGTTTCCTGCGGATGAAATAACACCTGAAAGTGTAGAAGATAGAATTGAGGGTTACAAGGCCAAATAAAGAGGTAAGGATTCTAACAAAATACTTTAGGCAACTTCATAGTGCAAATCTCTTGGAAAGTTTAAAGGTAGAAGAACATTTGTATGAGCATTACATAAAATTTAGTAGCGCATACAAAAATAAGTTTCCTACTCTAACTTTCTTTTATGCTTTAGGTTCTTAACCCTGATTTTGAAAAATTTGATCAAAAGAACTTAGGTGCATTATCAATTTGATTTCAAGTTTTTCTTCACTTTGTTCCCTTTTTTTGACTAACTTGTTGGTGGAGGCGGAGTGCGAACTATCACCACTAGGTGAGTAATAAAAACAAGCATCAAAACTTCAAAAAAGTGCCTAGCCTTTGCTAGGTACAAAAGAGGTATTTTTTGAAACAAGCTTGCTTTCCCTTAGCTTGTGGAAATTCATTTATACCTAGTTTAAATAGGAAAAACCCAATTATTTTCCATCTTGAACAAAACATTAGGCATATGCACTCAACTTTTCAAAGTTAATAAAAAATCCAAACATGTTGTGTTTGAGGTGGTAAAAAGAAAGGGAGGCAAAATAACCACACATTTTAATTTCTAAGAACCTCTTTGTAACGAGGTTGAAAAAGAACAAAGTAATTTTGAGGTGCTTGGAATGAAGAACAATAATAGGGATATTCTCTTCACTTTTTAATTAAATCAAATTCCCAAACTTATTGAATTAAGTTCATTTTCTGATTTCATATATATGCTAGTTAAATTAGAGCTTTAGAGGGCCTGCCTCGTGAGAATTTATTTACGAGGATGGTGAGAGGGACCAACCCAAAGTGGGAGACAATCACTTAATCCATGATACTATCTGACCCACTATAAATAAGCGCACTTTTCCTTTATGGGATTTAGTGACTAAATTTTGTGCAAGTGATCTTCACTTCCTCGACTAGTCCTTCGAGATTGTGGAAAATCATACTTTTGTGCATGTGGGAAGCCCACAAGGGGGTAAAAGAACTTGACATAGTTTATAATGGAGGTGTTAAATAAATCCCAAATAAGTAGCAAGATACCTTTTAGAGCCAAAATTTTAAAATCTAAATCTTATTCTAGGTAGATTTCTTGGAAGCTATTCTTGTGTTATACATGTTAAAATGACCAAGAACATACACGAAGTGTTGTTTTAGAGACATGATACAAAATTGATGTGGGTGTTGCATTTGTATTTAATTTTAAAGAAAGAATATTATCAGGTAGACCTGATCATAACTTTAAAACTTTTAAAATCCAAAAAAATGAGAAAAACAACTTTGATATGCTAAATGCCATGTATGAATATTTTAAGTGATGCCTACAGAAAGTTCTATGATGCTTGCAACTTTGAAACAATGCCTGGCATATTTAAAACACCACGTAAGTCACTGGAAAGTGATGCCTGGAAACTTTAAAGCAATTCCTAGCAATAATGAAACGCGGTCTACTAACTGCAGAGTGTCGTGTACACAAATTCTAGTTAACACCTACAAACAGTTAAGTCACGCCTACACACAAGGAAGTGACGCCCAAAAAAAAAGAAGAGAAAATAGTGGAAATTTCTCGAGGGATTGGACAAAATTGGATTTCATTTTTTAGTACCCTTTTGGATTTTCCATCTATTCATAAGTTCAACCTTGTCAGAATCCCCATTATTGGACATTTTGCAAAATTATAAGGGATTGATCAATTTTAGTGAGAAAGACAAATATTTTTACGTGATTCATGTCCATGCCAAATTTTACTCAATCTAACTATATAAAAAATACCCTAAAATTGGACGTTTCATATCTAAGGCAGTAGCTTTGTTTTTAGAGTGATACGTTCACTTCTTCAAGGTGAACGTGAGAACCTACAAGGGAAGTGGAATCAAATATGTCTTTCTCATTTGGAAACATGAACCTCGATCAAATTAACCAAGTTAATAAGGATGTCAATAAAAATGGAGGTGGTGGGGTTAATAACAATAATAATGGAGAAGGAGTTGACCCTAACAACCAAGGGTTAAACAATAACAACAATTGAGGAGGAATGGACCCTAACAACCAGGAGTTCAATAAAAAAAATAGTGGGGAAAATGTTGACCCTAATCATGAAGAGGAAACTAATGAGAAGGTCAACAAAGCCATTCAAATATCATTCTTCATGACACTCATGCAGAAAGTGTTGGATAGAGATAGGGAAAAGTACTTTTTGGACCTAGCACAAGCGGTTCTCAAACTCCCTCATGATTATGATGTCGTTCAACTCAAAAAAAAAAGAAGCCAAAGAAAATCCTATTGATGTCATGAATAAACAACTTAAATTATTCCAAATGAAATTGGACACAATGAAACAAAGTGGGGCTCCTAAATCATTTTCCATCAAATCTTTGCGTCCTTTTCCATTCGACAAAACCCTAATTATGGTCCCATTCCCAAGTAATGTTGTTTTTCCTAAATATGACAAGTATGAAGGAGAATTCAATCCCCAAGATCATTTAAGATAATTTTGTGCATTAATCCTATATTTCATGCATGATACAATGTATTTAATGAGGTTGTTTCCTACAAGTTTAGGAGGCATGGCAATGGAGTGGTTTTCCAAGTTACCCTCCGGCCTCTGAACTTTCAAAGAATTGGCCTCCAAATTCATAACTCATTACTCCTACAATATCAAACATGATGTTACAATGATAAATTTATGTAATACCAAGAAAAGAGAAGGAGAAGGATTCCTACTTTTCTTGCAACGATGGAGAGCGGTATTCACTAGATACCCTTGAAGTGTACGTGAAAATGAGAAGATGGATATGTTTATTAATAGCTTGAGTAATGAGATGAACTATCAGTTAAGGTTGTAATGTACTAGGTCTTTCCAAGACCTATTTGAGAATGGGGCTACCACGGAAGAGGTATTGGTTAAAAATTGAGAACTTAAGCTTTATAAGAACAACAACAATAATACTTCTAATAAAAATCAAAATAGGAATCCTCCTAACTATAACCGGTTTTGGATGAGGAACAATAATAAAGGTGTGTTCAATGATGGAGTTGTAGAGGCAAATAATTTGAATTCCACCCCTTTTAATCTTACAAGAGGATCCGCTCAAGCTAACAATGTGATTCAAGCACCCAAAGTTCCTTTCAACAACAATACCAACAATAATAACTTTGGGAATTATCAAGGGGATAACAAGCCTAAGCCTTTCTTTGCATCAAACCTAAGAGGAATTTCACTTTCTTGGGTGAACCACTTGAAAATTCATTAAGGACACTTATCGCAAATAATATTATTTATTTACCAAGGCCTCAACTCTATGAACCATAAATCAAGCCTACATGGTGGAGTGAGTCTAACCATTGTGAATACAATAGGAATCGAGGACATAAGATGAATGATTGAATGCACTTAAAACATGTGCTACAAGATCTAATTGAAAATTGTGTGATTAAGGTAGAAGGACCTCAAAATAAAAAATATCACACGACATTTAAAAATCATTTCTAAAAGCATGAGAAAGGTGAATCTTCCAATGCTAACAATGGAGGGAACAATAGAAACAACTTGAGAGGCATAAAAAATGTAAACTTTTCCCATAGCTATGACAATACTATTAATGCCCTATCTAGACATGATAGTACTATCAATGTGGTGGTGATAAAAGAGTAACCTAACAAAGATACCTCTAATGTTATAAATAGGGGGCAAGAAGAAAGAGTTACCCTACAAGGAAGTGACCCTAAAACGTTTGGTATTACTCCAACAACTACTTTGGCTAAACCAACATCTTCTTCAATAAAGTCTTATAGTTTGGTTGATAAACTACACAAATCTCTATTTTAGAGTTGTTGAAACTTTCTCATAACTACAATGAGATCTTGGAAAAAACCCCAGTGGAGACTAATGTTCCTATACCTTTGGAGGAAGATACTTTTCAAAATATGGTAGGACATCTTATAGACCCTCATTGTCTTTCATTCTCCAAACAAGATGATATGTCTATTACCCACCCTCAAAATTTACCCTCGCATATAGAAGTGTTAATCAAATGACATAGGGTCAAGAGAGTTCTCAATGATGGGGGAGTCGGTCTTAATATTTACACATTCAACCTTGTCAAGTCTTAAGGGTTAGCTAAATCATCCATTGATCCTAAAAAGTAGATTACCATTAAGGCTTATGATGAGGAAGAAAGATCTTCGAAAGGCATGATTGTTCTACCTATTCAAGTGGGACCTATCAAAAAAGATACCATCTATCAAGTCCTTGACATGAAGATAACTTATAATATCTTATTGGGAAGACCATGGATTCATGAGATGCAAGAGGTACCTTCCACCTATCATCAATGCATAAAATTTCCACACATGCGCGAAGAGATCACAATTGAAGGAAATTCTAATCCCTTTCAATGTTGCAACACACTGAAATGAAGTCACGAGTTTATTATTCCTCACAATAGGGAAGGAGTCATCCCTAATGTCACCATGGAAGAAGCTAAAGAGGAAAGTTCAAAGTTAACATAAAATTGTACATCTACCTCAAAACTTAATCAAACTAACTCAACTACATCAACTAAGGGAAAGGAGAAAATAAGTTATGAGATTCAAAGATCACATTATAACTCAGTTAAGAATTCTACATTAAAAATGCAAATTTTGAAACCTTCCAAGGATGAGATAAAATAAGCCAAGAAGGATCAATACCAAAAGATGAATAAAATGATGCATAACTTTGAAAAGCAATGTTTAATCAATTCCAAAGGAATGGGGGAATATTTTGTTTCCCTATTAGATTTTCCAACTTCTCCTAAGACACATGGAAAACCATCAAGTGCTCATCCACCTCATAAATATAACTCTCATTTTGTAAGAGAGTGAAAAATAATCCCTATAAAAGGAGGACAATGAAGTGTTACAATCGCTCTACAAAGAGAAAGACACTTCAAACAATCCCATGGAAAGAGTACAACACATCAACATTAAAACCGAGTAATATGGAAAAGGGTATCATAGTATGAAAAAAAAATGGGATACAAGGGACAAGGACCCTTAGGAGTCAGGAATACAGGATCGCTAGAACCCATTGAACAAGCTTGGAGATCAAAAGAAGTGAAATCTGGAATGGGTTATCAAAACATAGGAGAAAGTTCAAGTCGAATGCATGATTTTCATAAAAATGTACACATGGTAGGATCTGAGACTGAGGATGTTTCTAGGGATTATGAGTGGGATTCCCTATCTGAAGAGTCTTTTCATGATAAAGAGGTTGATGTTATTCACACATATGCTACTATTTCTAATGTGACAAGTTAAGACAATGAGCATCAAGGTTCAAATTCTACACAAGTGTCAAGTCAACCTCAAGAATCCAATGTAGGTCAAGCATCTAGGAATAATCAATGGATAGGTGAACCTTGGGTACCTTTGTGTTGAGGGGGGGGGGGGGGATTCAAATGTTATATTTAATCCTCACNGGGTACCTTTGTGTTGAGGGGGGGGGGGGTGATTCAAATGTTATATTTAATCCTCACATATTCTTTCCCATCAAAATCCAAGAGGGGTCTAGTGAAGAGGATTTTTATCCTACTTCCATGGAACACCTTGAGGAAGCCCATGTCATAGAAATAAGTGATAAAATGTACTAACCTTCAAATAAGTTCATGTCCCTAAACCCTTCGAATGAAAATTTTCCAAATTATTCCTTAGCCCTAATGCACCCTGAACTCATTGATTGGGATTTATCTGAACCAAATGACCTATATACTTTCCCAATTACCTTGCGATGGCCCAATACCTAAATTTGGTTGAGACATCTTCTTCCACCAATGAATACAATCTGGACATAATGACAGAGGTCAGGTTCCAACCTCTTAATCCATAAAATAAAAGAAAGAAATTTAAAAAAAAATGAAAAGGTCTAGTGGTGAAAACCACCATGTGGCAGTGCTAGAACCTAAAAAAGTGAAAATATTAGATGTTTCCAAAGGTGAAAACCCAAGTGTGGCACCTAAGGAAGAGAGGTTGGACACCCTACAAAAACATGAAGATGAAAGGTCGTCCATCCTTATTGAACCAATGGAGAAAGTTAACATTGGCACCGAAATGGATCCCAAGTTCATTCATTTAGCAACATCCTTGAGTTCATCAGAAAGGAAGGAGTTCATCAAATTCTTTCAAGAAAAGAAAATTAACTTTGCATGGTCTTATGCTAAAATGCCATGGTTAGATCCAGGTTTTATCATTCATCATTTAAATGTGAAACCTGATGTGAAACCCATAAAGCAAAAGTTGAGAAAGATGCACCCCCATGTGGCACTTCTAGTAAAAGAATAATTAGAGAAGCTACTCAAGGTTGGATTTATAAGAAATATTGCATATGCAGAATGGATATCAAACATTGTACTAGTCACAGAACATGACAAATCCATTAGAGTTTTCACATATTTTAGATACCTTAATCTTGCTTGCCCAAAACATGATTTTATGCTACCTAGCATTGATGCTATAGTGGACTTAACAACGGGTCATTCTATGCTCTCCTTAATGGATGGATTTAGTCGATACAATAAAATTTGAATTGCACCCGAAGACCAAGAAAAGATAGATTTTACATGCCCATGGGGAAACCTTTTTTGGAATGTGATGCCCTTTGGTCTCAAAAATGCCGGAGTAACTTACCAAAGAGCAATGACCACTATATTCCATGATATGATGCATACTTTCCTAGAAAACTATGTGGATGATATTGAAGCAAAGTCACATGAAAGAATGGATCACTTACAAATATTAGAAAATATCTTCACAAGGTCAGAGGAATTCAAAGTGAGAATTAACCCAAAGAAATGTGCTTTTGGGGTGCAATCTAACAAACTCGTAGGTTACATTATTTCTACAAAAGACATTGAAGTAGATCTTGAGAAAGTGAAAGCAATCACAGACATGGAAATTACCAAGAATATTAGTGAAATGAGTTCCTTCAAGGAAGATTTCAATCTATAGGGAGATTCATTTCCCAATTGGTGGAAAAATGTCATTCATTCACAAGATTGCTACATAAAGACACCACTTTTACATGGGATGAGGAGTGTGAAAAATCTTTCAAATTATTGAAAACATACTCCATGAACCCACCCATATTGATGCCACCTATCAAAGGAAGCCCTTATTACTTTAAATATCAGCAATGGAGAAATCTTTATGGGTTCTATTGGCACAAGAAGACAATGAAGGAAAAGAAAGAGTCATTTACTACTTGAGTAGAACATTGATAAAATATGAATTACACTATAGCTTCATGGAAAGAGCTTGCCTAGCAGTGTTTTTGCCCCTAAAAAGCTTAGAAATTACATGTTGATGCATAAAGTGAAGTTAATTTCCAAAATTAATCCATTGAAGTATCTACTTAGTAAAACAATTCTAACGGGAAGCATTGCAAAATGGGTAATGGTGCTTGGTTAATTTGACATTGAGCACGTGGATAGGAAAGAAATAAAGGGGCAAGTTATTTCTGATCAGTTGGCCGAACATCCAATCCAAGTGGAGTTTCTTAATTTATAAATTGTTAATGTGGAAGCAAAGACATGGACCTTATATTTTGATGGATCCTATACTCAAAATGGTTCAGGGGAAGGAATTCTTTTGATAACACCTCAAGGATACACAATTCCCAAATCTTACAAACTATTGTTTCCTTGCACAAATAATATTGATGAATATGAAGCTTAGGTCATAGGTCTCAAAATGGCCTTAGAATGGAATGTCACAGAATTGCAAGATTATGGAGATTATCAATTAGTCATCAATCAAATTAATGATGAATACAACACCAAAGATGAAAAATTGATGCCATATAAAAGGATGGTGGATGACTGAAAAAAGTATTTTTCCTTGATAACTTTTGATAAAATTCCATGAGACAAAAATAGAGCAGCTAATGCAATGGATACTTTGGCTTCATTACTCCAAATGCCTAATCAAAATGTGAGGTACAAATTCTTGGTGAAAGAGTTGGAAAAACCAGCATTTGACTTACTCGATACCCAAATAATTGCCCTTATTAACGGACATGAATCACCCTAGTATGGACCAATCTATACTTATCTTAAAGACCAAACCTTACCTTTAGACCAAACCCGTGCTCAAAAATGACATTTCATAAGACAGTCAGATCGTTATACCATCCTATCAGACACATTGTATCAGAAGGGTCCTGATGGAATGCTCCTTAGGTGTCTAGAGGAAGAGGAATCAAGATTAGCTTTAAGATATGTCCATGAGGGGATTTGTGGATCACATTCGAGTCGATTAAATTTAGCTAAGCAAATCCTTTGCATGGTCTATTTTTGGAAAACCTTAGAGAAAGATGCTTACCAATTTATGAAAGTTTGTTCTAAATGCCAATATCATGGAGACATGATCCATGCACCTGCACAAGAATTGCATCCATTCATCATACCATAAGCATTTTATCAATGGGATTTTGATCTAATTGGCATGATTTACCCACCATCTTCTAATGGACATAAATACATCCTCACAGTGATAAAATATTTCACTAAATGGGTAGAGGTCATTCCTTTGACAACTGCAACAAGAAAATAGATTTCCATGTTTATCCTTAATCACATCATTTGTAGATATGGTATTCCTCATTCCATCTTCACGGAAAATGGAAAAAAATTCAAGAACAAAGATATGGATGAACTTTTTGAAACGTTTCACATCACTCACCATTCTTCCTCCATTTACTATCCTCAAGGTAATGGACAAGTCAAGGCTACTAACAAGAACATCCTTTTAGGGTATCAAGTGTCAAAAGAAGGTACAATAATAGATCCTGAAAGAATCCACACAATTCTAGATTTATCTTTGCCAAAACACAAAAATAGGGCTACAAAGATTTATTAGTAGAATTAACTTTGTAAGACACTTTATTCCATACATTGCTAATTTATTAAAGCCCTTAACTGTAATGCTGAAAATGAATGTGGCTTTCAGCTGGGCTACAGAGGGAAAGTCAAGTTTTGAACATATCAGACAAGCCCTATCATCAACTCCTACATTAGCTAACCTTGACTTTTCTAAAAAATTTATCTTATATTCTTATGGAAGCTATGATGTTGTTTCAGCTATGTTGGTGTAGAAAAATGATGACAATATAGGACAACCAGTTTTCTTTTTCAACCAAGGGATGGATGACTATGAACAAAGGTACAGGTTTTTTGAGAAACATGTACTTGTTGTTATTAAATCTTTGAAGAAGTTTAAACATCTGGTTGCTAGAAATAAATTTCATCTAATGGTTCCACATCCTATCATTAAAGAGTTTATGTTGAGCAAATATGTAAATGAGAAAAGACCAGGATGGATCACAAGAGTTATGGAATATGATGTGCATATTAATGTAACCACGCTGGTTAGAGGCAAGGGTTTTTGTGCACAAATGGAAGAAGGAGAAGAAGCTAAAAGAAATGAGGAAGTTTTATTACTTCAAGATAACCTTGTACTTAATGACCAAACAACAAATTGTTTGGCTGATATGAGCATATTTTTGCAAACTGGACAATGTCCAACTGACTTTGATAAAGCCAAAAGGAGGTATTTCAGATTGCAATATGTTCCTTATGTTTTGATAAATGGTATGCTTTATAGAAAATAATTTTCTAGAATGTTGCTTAAATGTATTGATATTGTTGATCAAAGAAAAATTTTGTCTGAATTTCATGATGGATCATGTGGAGGACACTTCAATCCTAAGACTACCGCTTGGAAGATATTAAAGGTAGGTTATTATTGGTCTGATTTATTTAAGGATGCCCATTCTTTGGCAAGGAAGTGTCAAAAATGTTCTCTTTTTGCAGGAAAACAAAGGCTAGCAGCATTTCCACTGAATCCTATCATTGTTGAACAACCATTTATCAAGTGGGGAGTGGACTTCATAGGCCCCATTAACCCTAATTCTAGTGTGGGTCAAAAATGGATTTTAACTCCTATAGACTACTTTACAAGATGGATCAATGCTATAGCATTAAAGGAATCAACTGGATCTTTTGTTCTCAACTTCTATGAAGACATTATAACCAGGTTTGGAGTACCTCAATCAATTATTTCTGATAATGCATTAGCTTTTGTTGGTTCTAGAATAATAGAATGAGCTATTGAGAATGGGATCTATTTGAATACATCATCTAAATATTACCCTTAGGCTAATGGGATTTTTGAGTCTACTAATAAGAACCACATAAGGATTATCAAAAGGACTCTATAGGAGAACAAGAGGGATTGGCATTCAACTCAAGGAAACCCTATGGTTGGACATAATTACACCAAAGAAGATCACTGACAGCTCACCCTATGTACTAGTTTATTGTAAGGAAGCAAAGTTACCAATTTATACTGAGTTTATAGCCCTACCATTAGCTGATCAGATGATGTTGTTTGAGGAGGAAGATCCACTTAAGCTAAGGTTAACTGAGTTGTTAAAACTAGAAGAGAAAATGAGAAAATCCTTAAAGAACATTGAGCTAAGGCATAATCAGACGGAATAGTCTTTTGAAAAGAAGGCTACACCTAGAGAGTTCAAGGAAGGAGACCTAGTTCTAAAATGGGATGTGCTAAAAAGTACACCAGGGTAGCATGATAAGTTTGACAACTTTTGGTTGGGCTCATTTGTCATCATGCAATGTAAAGAGAACAATGCCTTTTAGCTATCCACCATAGATGGAGAGATGTTTCCTATCCCAGTCAATGAGATTTTCCTCAAGCTTTTCTTTTAGGGTTAGTACTTTATAACTTAGGTTTCATTTCAATAAGTGTTGTCAAGCACTAGGTGTCTTTAGGTTTCATTTTCAATAAAGTTATTTCAAGGCACAAGGTCAGTTTTAGGTTGCATGAGTCTAGGTTTAGGTGCATTATCATTTCAATAATGGTTGCATTATGTATGTTCTGGTTTTTGACTCCATTTCCCAATGGACAAGGTGTATAGTTCATCTCTAGTAGGCAGACATCTAGCAGAAGTCGCCAGAATTGTTATCCTAAATTTGTACATGCAAGATGATAATCATAAACAATAAAAAATTGCATAAAGGTACACCTCTTCAACATTATTGTTTAGCTAATGAAGATGAAATACATTTCTATTGCATTCATATTATCAGTTTTATTATACTATAAGTATTGATCACATTCAAATTTCAAAATTCATAATTGATCATTACATTGTGCATCCAAACTGAATGTAATTGATAAATGTTCCTTTCATATCACATATTTCATATTGGAACTTAGAGGAACTGGCAGAAAATAAAGCATGATAGAAGCATGAGTAGGGGTCCATGCATTTCCTTGTAGGGTCTTCTACATTTAGGATATGGTTGTTTGATCTTCGTCCAAGTCTTCATGTCATTGTCATTAGTCTTCATGTCCTGCATCTTAGGTTTTAGGGTATTGTCTCGCATCATTGAAATAAAAAGTGTTAGATCCAATTTGGATCTAAGCAATGCATAGAAACCTAAAACAAGATACAACAATCAAACTTTCAGAACTGCACATCTACCAATAACATGAATTCAATGGAAAAGTATGCATCTACATCAACAAAATAATAGTATCAAAGGGACATGCCTCCATAAAACCTTTTACTATCTATGGTTATCATTTTGCATTATACAAGAGTTGTTATTTGTAAAACCAGAAATCCAAATTCAAGCGACCGAGTTCCTGTAGCTTAGAATCCTTTTTTAGAAACAACAAAGTAGTGTTAGGATAGTGGACACAATCAATCAACCAACATTCACACATGAATGCCATTACACATGGAACTCACACACAAAGATTGATCATTTGGTCATGTTCACTAATCTAACATATTGGATTTGATGGTGTTTTCAAATAGAGTAAATAGAGGTGCATTTTAATGCATAGAAAATATGATCTATGAATTCACTAATAGCAGGTAATAAAGGAAAGTATAGTGAGTATCACGAGCCTATGCTCGAACATGAAAAAATGCATTATGAAAAGAAGAGGTATGCTAGGAGTTCATGAGTTCAAGGATTGGAAATTTCAAAAGAGGAAGAGATGTAGTTTATAACAGTTAGTGCAGAGTACAATAATATTGTTGTTGTTCAAACATCATGAAATATGCTGCAAAAATGGAATGAGTAAAATTGGAAGACAAGGTTGATGCATGTTGTTATAGGTTTTAACATCATTGGTTCAAAGATGCAGAGTACAATAATGTTTTTATAAGATGATCTATTGCAATGAGAATAGGCTACAAAATGTATGTGCAAGAAAGGAAGATATGCTCATGGTGTCATCTAAGAACAATAGAGATGTATTCAAATAGTGTTGATACCAAAGTGCAGAGTAATCAAATGTTGTAATTACTAGTGTTCAAATATAGTGTGTAAACTCATAACAAATATGTGCAAAGGAGATAAATTTCTACTTGCAATCAAATGATAAGGTAACACATTTTTTCAAATTTTCACAATAAAGGTCAATTATAATGATGTTTAAAAAAGATGACTACTGTTATGCATGAACAAAACAAGTGATATTCTAACTAGAAGTGTCATTTAGTTATTATCAAATGTTTTTTTGCACATGAAATATATTAATGTTTAATAACATTTCAGCTATGTATATACAAAGCATGGATGTACATCAATGTTATCAAAGTGAAATATGCATATACAGAAAATCAAATAAAAGTGCATATTGAAGAAAAGAGGGATACCAATAATGTTGTTATAAAGTGTATAAGATCATAATAGTGATATTTACTTTGCAAAGTAATATGCATGGACAAAAGATCTGAGTTGCGGTCTTATCAAACTGGAAAATGCATATACATAATTCAACACTGTTGACATCAGATAAAGAGGTCATATTAATGTTGTTACGAATACTGGTATGTTTGAATAAGAGAAAACAAATAACAGTGATATATTTTCTGCAAAAATATTCATGCACATAAGAGATGAGTAAACAGTGTGACCTTAAAATAAAAAAACACCAGTAACACTTTTATAGGTGGGTACCAATGTATAAATGGTGTTGTTATTTGTTATCAATTACAGTGCATATTCAAGGAAGAAGATAACAACAATATTATTAGTTGTTAATGTTGTGCATATACAAGTAAATAAAAAATAACATTGTTGTTCAAATGAAAGAAAATATGCATTTTAAAAGTATCGGGCTCTTTTTTCACAATGTATTCCATGGGTGTCACAAGCCCATGCTCAAAGCCCATGGGTAACTTTCTTACTGGAGTCACAAAGACAGTTTGATACACTTGTCATTAACATTTTTGCAAGGTGGAATATAAATTCAATGAATGGATACATACAACATATTTTGAATAATGTCAAGCTCATTCGAAACCACAGTCCCAACAGAGAGGGGTAGTGTTCAAAGAAAGATGGTCAGTATCGAAAATGGACAAAAACACAAAGAAACCCCAAGAAGACAACATAAAGAAAAAAATAATGGACAACAGTGGAGCGAAAACATAATTATAGTAGCAGAAATATATCATAAACAACAACATATATAATTACTTCAAAATTCATAACACAAGCTTGAGCTATCCAAGCCACAACATAAGCTTATCTAACAGTAGGTGTTCAAGCAAAGGGCTCAAGTTGAGAAACAATAACAGCAGAAAATAAAGTACCCAAAAGTCATTGCAAAAATAATGGAGAGGCATCAAAGCTAAAGCCTACAACTGAAGACCTTTTAAACCGTATGAATGCAAAACCAAGAATAGAGGTTACTTATCTCTAAGTTCACACACAAAGATGTGATGATGTGGAGCCCGATCTCCATAAAGACAAGTAGGAATAGTATCATTGATTTATGCCAAGACCTAGATCATTGAAAGCCCATGGTGTACAAAGATCCCAAGCTCTCTATTTTCAACAACAAACTCCAGCTGGAGAGCCAAGTTCAAACATGTACTCTAGTGCCACACACATGCAAAGAGCCCAAGCTCTTCATCATAGTACCCACTTCTGGTTGGAGCCCCAGTTTCATGCTTGATAGATAGTTATAGACAAAGATAGAGTAAAATCACAAACATGAAGCCATTTTCAAGCCCAAAGATCACAGAGGGAACCTTCAAAGACTATAATAAAACTCCCACATCACAGTAATGAACTCTAGGTTAAGAACCCAAGCATAGAGAAGCCAGAAAAAATGCCATAATCTCAACATGGGCAGCGCTATGGACAAGAGTTTTGAAAACTCTCTCATTTTTTCCAAATGCTAAGGCACTACGAAGACCCATGATAATGCCAAGTTTTTTTAAAATTTGGAATCCTTTGTCAGAGGAGTAAATGCATTAAAATCTGTAGTGCAAGACAATTAGTTTCCAACTGCCATGACAATAGCTTGATAGTCTAGACTTTGCTATAATGTGGATATTTTTTTGATTGCATACCATTTTTCATGTTGACCTAGTGTTGTGTCATCGACATTAGGCTTAAGGCATGGGTTTGGGATTTTTGTATGGGTTTAGGTCTTGTTTTTATATTTTATGGGGTTAATGATTGTTAGTTTTTTATTATAGTTTTTGTATATGTTAATAATGTATTTTAAAAGATGTATATCAGTAAATACCAACATTAGGGGCTTGTATTAAGGAATGATTTATGCCTTATGGTTAGGGTTTCTAACTGATTTGGAGGGATTTTTGGAGTGAGTTGAATTTTTGAAATTGGCCTTGAGAGGGTATATATCTGGACTTGATAATCAGTTTTAGGGGTTTAGAATTTGGAGAGAAGGTGGTTTTGTGAAGATATTTGTTCCTTTGTGCCTTTTTGCATACATTTTGTAACCATAGGTTCAGTTTTGATGCAATATTGTGTTCAAGTGAATGTAACTTATTCCTTGGCATGTTTTGTATCTTGGCATGTAACCATTTACAAATTTTGAAGAAAATAAAGCAATTTCCCCATTATTCACATATTTTCTGAGTTTTGATATCAATCCTATTCAACTTTTCTACATTTAAGTGTAATGTATTTATAGCATAGATAAGTGAATTAATCCAATTCATTCTCTAAGTCAACAAAATACAACCTTTCAAAGTCTGTATGTCTATTGGCAGATTATCATTGTTTGTGGTGCAAACCCTACTAGTAACCTTTTTAGGTCAACCTATACGTTGATTAGTGAATGTTTACTACAAATCTCAGTAGTGTGTGTCTTGTGGATGTTGGTTTGAAGTTATGATTGATCTGAATCCATTTTGGTGTATCACCTTCCAGTTTATTTATGCAGTTTTAAGTTATCCTTTTATTTTTTTCAATCACAGAATCATTTATAGGTTATATACTATATCTAATAGGAACCAGCCTAGAATCCAGAGATTCCTTCTTAATCAGAGTCCACCCAGAACTCAGGAAGGTTTCCATTGTTACCATGAGATATTAGTATGCCCTAATGCCTGAGTTAGCATGATATTTCAAGGCCTTAATAGTAACATCCATACATAGGGCATGCAATTGGTTCGATTGGCATTATCATTATTATTGTATATTTTATTTATGTTTGAAGTTGAATAAACTGTAATTTTGACATACCTTGACTACATATCTTATAACTTATCATGTATTTATTGAATTTAATTTTTTTATAGAAATTAGACTCGAAGGTGGAGGGCACTGTTATTTTTCAAAAAAAATTTATCTTTTCTACTATTTTGTTTAAACATCAAACTTAGAGGCTTATATTTGATAAAAAAACCTACATTTGATTAACGTCAAAAAGCATATACATAATAAACTAAAAAACTGTCAAATGTATAAGCATTAGAAAAATCATTCGAATTACTTATGATATGAAAAATGATGTCTCCTTATTGTTCCATTTGAGCCCTGTGATTGAGGCTCAAAGCCATGAAATCTTTAGAATTTTGTAAAACTCTGAAAATTGCCCTTACTCAAGGACTTTTAATAGAAAATAATTTTGATCAAAATTTCCTAGTTTCGATCAAAAGTACTTGATGGGTTTAACATAGGTTAAGCCATTTAGTAAATTAATTTCGATAGGAAGTTATAAATGACTTTCGATAGAAACCAATGTCAGCCAATTTGGTATTGTTTCTGGTTAGTAACAAGTACATATAAATAAATATATGTTTTCCCCATTTTATTAATTTGAAATATTTACTTTTTAAATATTTTATAGATGCACCCATGAAATGATATTAATAATTTAACATGTGTCTAAGATCTAGTTATCTTGATCTTAGTTTCAAAAATAAAGGGATTATGGTATAGTATGCCATATCACAAAAATGGTTCTTACATTTTGATCTGTATGATTTAGATGATCTATAGGTTAGGTCAATTTAAGATTCTCCACTTTTTCATCCCACTATTCATGAAGAGTTGGCTTCTCAATCCCATAGGTTGTTATGAATGGTAGCATTTTGTTTACACGTACTAGTACAACCAACAATATATGACTATGTGACTACAAAATTTAGTCTCATGACTAAAATGATTAGTCATGTGACTAAAACTAATCAAATTCTACCATTTTTTGCACTTCACAAGCATAAATAACTAAATAAATGAATAATTTGGTCATCGGGTAAAATTACCAGGTTAGACAAATAAAAATGACTAAATAATTAGTCACTAATAATTAGTTAGCCAAACAAAAATGACTAAATACACATGACCAAATAAATGACTAAATGAATGACTGAATAATTAGTCACCCAAACAAAAATTACTAAATGAATGGTTATTAATCATTTTATAACATTCTAACCCTAGTTTCACATCAAGAATAATGGCTTCCAAGAAGGTGTAATCCTCATGAAAGAGAACATCAGTATAACACATAGGACATTCAAGGGAAAAAATTGCAGTTACAAAGACAACATAATTTAGATCAGTTTTAGGGTTATTTTTGTGCTTTTTGTAAGACTGTGTTTGGCACCAAAGAAGAGAAACAAGACTATAAGCCTCACTTTCCCATGAAAATAATGTTTATAGAAAGAAATAAGAGTATCCAAATCATTAAGACAATGAGTTAGTAATCAGGAATGAACATATTCAATGTAGACAACACATTTAAAGGTTGATAAAATCATGATCATACTATAGTCAAAGTTTTTTTCTTCATGATCAAGTGGGCTTTTAGGATAGTTTTTATGGTTGAATCTCTAGTAATATTTTTTTTTTCATTTAGGTTCCTTCAACTTTAAATGAGTCAAAAATATCTTATTGTATTTCTTTAATTGTCAAATGTGCTTCCACTTAGATTATTATTTGACTTTGAGAAAGCTTGTTTACGAAAGCAAGGGTCTCATAACATTGAAGGACTTCCTTGCATTTTGGAGGGAAATCTTAAAATAACAAATTTATGCCCTCACTATAGGTGACATGAAGTAATCTTTGCTATGATTTATGCTCACACTTGAAAGGGGAGTTGTCTCCATGGACAAGTAATAACATATTTGAAGGAAAATCATAGATGTAAATGGTAGATTTTACATGTTAAAACTAAATTTCATAAACAACGTCTACATTGATATAACTAGAAGATTCAAGTACAATATTGCGGGTTTTCTAAGTTACACTAGCAGATTTTCAAAAAGGAGCACACATTCTATGCAAGAGTAATAGACACTTCTAGAGGAAGATCAACTAGTTTTGTCAAAAAGAGGTAACCTTTATCTAGAATAACATGTATATATACCATAATTACATTATGTCAAAGACATCCTTGAAGAGGGTCTTTTCCAACTCCAATGAATTTTCCCATGGCTCTTGTAAGAACTCTATAGATAGAATTTTTCCATGTATTACCAATGCCAACCCTTCCATATCATTCAAAATACTCACCTCTGGTAGATTTAGTATTGTTTCTACATCCATCACATTCTATTTCATAAGATCTATTATGGGAGCTAAGTAGGTTTACAACTCCAGAAGTGTTATAGTTATTTTCTCTTTCTCTTCTTTCAACTACTTCATGTCTTATGAAATCATTTTGACCTTAGCATTGTATTTTGAAACTCAACTAGTTATGGAATCAAACTTTTCAACCAAGGCATTAAGCTCTTGTTGAGCTTCCTCTTTCTTCTTCTCTAGGTCTATTGTAAAGTATGTGAACTTGGAAAATTTTACAAGTAACTGTCTCACCTCATGTAGGATATCCTTTACTTTGTTAACAAGAACTATAAGTGACTCTTTTTCTACTGAAATAACCTATTCAAACTTTTCAGTTCATTTCTTCTCATACTCTTTCATTTCCAACTTCATAGGTGCACTCTCCAAGTTATGTACTTGATCAAAAATGGATTTGACCAAAATACCCAGTTGATCAATAGGTTTATCTTGTTTATCATATTTCACATCAAGTAGTAGATTATAATTTATGTTCCTTTCTCCTTTTAGTACACTGACCTTCTTCTTCTTTCCCTTTAATCTTTCTCTTTATGCTTTCTCTTTAAGTTTCTCATACATCTTCATCACCTCCTTCGGACTCATTTTATTAATGTCAATAGTTGCTTGGATTTATTCATCTTCGGGTTCAACTTCATCTTCTTCCTCATAAGTAATAGACTTTTTAGTATTTCTCTACTTATGTGTGGTAGATTCACTGGTTGGGATTAATTTTCTCTTCACTGATAGTACATCTTGATCAATCTTTCTATGTTCATTTTTTTTATGTTACTTCCTCTCCAGTTCAATCACTTGGTGCATCCACTTGAGCTTGAGTATAAATGTTTTGTATCTTGTTGGGTATAGTAGACATAACATTATCTATGACATCATTTATCTCATCAGTTGTAGACTCTTGATCTTTTTCCTTCTCTTATACCAATTTTTCCTTGGTTCATGTCTCATATTTCAATAGTGTTTTCCATATTCCACTGTCTCATCGCATACCAATTGTATTTATACTAAGATAATCCTAATTGCTTTGTTTCTTGTCTTGAATTATCCTCTCATTTTTTAAACCTTTACATTCAAATCCTTAGTAGATAGTTCAAGTTGCAATAGTGCAACTTCTTTCTCCATCATAACTCTATTAATCTTCAAAGCTTCTCTCCATGTTTTTTCAACCACCTTAAATAGTTCCTTCAATATTTCCTTCTATAACTCACTAGGTACTTTGAAAAAGTATGTAAACTCTCTACAACTACATCTTCTATCTTCTTCTTGTCTTCAGTGACACATGTGTCAAAACACTTCACTACATGTTTTATCTTCTTCTTATCTTCAATGACACATGTATCATAATACTTGACCACACTTTTAATTATTCCATTCTCCTTAATATCTTGAACTATGTTATCAACTAGAATAGCATCAACAACTTTTATATATATTTTACAGTAACTTTGCCTACTACAAAGGACTTCTTCCCACTAGCTCTTAGTTCTTCTTGTTCCTTATCATATTATGTTTAAAATTCATCTACCTCATCTTTATTCTTATTTTCTTTCTTACCTTTTGACTCTTTGTAGCCAAATTTCTACTCTTTCTTTCTTTTATAAGTTTTATGAATAGTAACAGTTGACTTCTTTTGTGGCTTAGTCATAGTAGGAGTAGTAGATTGAGTTTGCTTTATTGTTAAACTCCTAGTGACTCTTTGAGGTGTGACTTCTTCAACTTCAGCTTCATTTTCTTGTCTTCAGCAGTAGCAGATGTTCCTACCTTCTCACTTTCCACTTTTTTCCTAATATTAGTCATCTTATCTTGTGTTGTGCTACTCATTTTGGATAGATTGTGAATTTTTTTCCTTTTCATTGGATTACCAGTTCCTTAAATTCACTATTAATTTTCAATGATGACTCCTCAAATGTTCCAAATATAGGAGTAGAAGTATCAATTGGTTTTAATAAAATTACATCAGCATGTAAAGTAACTAGGTTACCTTCTACTTCATAACCCATAGCTGGTACCCAAGAAGTTCTAGGTTGCACTACCTGCAACATGCATGTATTTGTATCTACTAGAAAACAAATATTATCCTTGTAATTTTCAACTATAGTATTGTGGATTCTCTCTCATAAGTGCATTTTTCCTTGAAAATATTTAAAGTATCCCAACGTCATAGTATTGAAATTATTTCTTAATGTCTTAATGCATAGTTTAATTTGGATAACTACTGGTTGATCTTTTATCCATGTAATAGGACCTATTCCTTGAAATTGTTTCTGCAGATAGAAAAATATCCATACCAAAATTGAACCATATTTGAATGATGTTTTCTTATCTTTGTTGATCTTCTCCATGTTCACAGAGAATTGGCTCCTCAACATTTTAGATAATTCATATTTTGCATCCTATTTTACCATTTTGAATGCAACATGAATTGCTCCACCAAGTACACTATTCAACCGACTCGACTTGTATACTTTGTATCCAACCATCATTGAAGCAATATCACTTCATTGTCTTCAATGTATTTGATAGTCATTTATCGGTGATCTTGTTTAGATTTGGTCAAGAGAGTAACCAAATTAGAAAAAATAGTCCACAGAGTTGGTGCCTCACCAGTCACACATAATCTAGTAGCGTGATTGATTGATTCCTTTGTGATTTTGTGAGGTTTCTCCAACCACATAAACTGATCACAGAATCTTATCAGTACATACCTTATCCACTCTAGATGAAAATCATCAAGAATCTCTATTGCATATGTAAAACCCTAATGCACTAAATGCATATTCTCATCCTTGACCTTTATATCATAGCTTAGGGTAAGGAATTCATTATAGATTTCATAAGCTCCAACTTCTTCTATCTTAGAGTGTGTGAATGAATCAAGGTCTTTAGTTAGAAATACACCATAATGTATCAATGATAGGGCACCCATCGGATCATTCTCATTAGCTTTTGACAAATGTAGCTTGAATCTGGGTCTTGGATCATACACAACATCCATCATCATGGGAGCATACATAATGAAAAAAATTATATCTTAGCAGTAACACTTGTATAGAATCTTCCCTCAATACACAATAACCTCCAATTTCATTGATATGTATTCTTCAACAAGAAATACAATTCACTACTCAAAATCTCAAGTTACACACAAGATATGCTCACAATCCATTAATAATGTATACAAATTCTCACTAGTAAACTCATAAAAATGTAAATTCACAAAAGAATTTACTTTTCATCTATATATCGTTGAGAATGTAGTCATTGTTTTCAATGGTCAAATAGTGTTTTTCACCAGTCACAACAATTATAACAAAACATCCATTATATGCACACACAAAACCAAATATTGTACTTTATCTTCACTAACATAATTAAATCACAAATAGGCATCTCAATATGTATATGTATCTTACCTCTCATTTACTAATAGGGCTTCTTTAGGATTTTTCCTTTTAGTGCTCCCCCTAAGCCATAAGAAACTTTGTTCACTGATGGATTGTCCACACTTATTGAATAAAAAAAATTCTCAGAGAACTTAGAAGATTTCAATTCACCTTTCTTCAACCATGTGTTCTCTATTTCACTTCTAGCTTCCTCAGTCAAAAATTCTCTTACATTTATATCTTCTACATCTTTGTTCACTGGTTGGCCTCTAGTATACTTTCTTTCTCTACATGATTTAGCAAGATGACCACCTTTGTTACAAATATAAAAAGTCATACATTTTTTATTTGACTATCCTACATTTCCTCTAGCTAACCTTAATCTACAATTCACAGCCATATATCCATTTTTGTGATAGATAGAAGAGATAACTTTTGAAAAGTTGCCCTGATTATTAGGTCTCTAAATCTTGTAATTATATTACCACTAACTGTTGATTCTTTCCCTATACTCACTAGCTTTATGACCAAAATTATTGTTGTAATAACAAGTTCCTTGTAATGCATTATATCTAGCATAGTATTTATCACCTCTACCATAGGAATTATCTGAACTAGTAGTAGGACCTCTAGGTCTAACATTAGGACCAATAATTTTAAACCAACATACATTACCAGTATGACCTTCCTTATGAAAATTAAAATATATCACTTTATATATTCTCTTACCAGTTTTATTATTTACCTTCGGTGTTCAATTGTCTCCTGCATTGATTTCCTTAGTCATAGAAGATTCACCAGTTTCAAAGTTTGAAAAACCTAGACATTGTTTCTCTCCATTCATCCTCTACCTAGCAAGTTGTTTGTCAATTTTAGCAAAATTCTTATTGAATTTGTCTAGTAGATATTTTAAGATCTTATTTCAACTTCTCATTTTATTTCCTCAATCCCTTATTCTCTCTTAAGATGTTATTATTTTCTTCATTTGTGTCATGTAAGTGTTCATTCAATAGAGAAACTTCTTTCTCCAATCTGAATACTTGCTCCAACTTTTTTGATAGGGTTTCATATTTATCCTTTAGGGAATCTTCAACATTTTTCTGTGCATCCTCAGAAACTGTTCTTCCTTCCAGATCTTTACCCATCCTAATAGAATGAAATTCAAGCTCTCTTTTTATATTAGCCACCTCTTCTTTAAGTCCATTATTCTTATCCATCAGATATGTAATTGCTTCCTCAGATTCTTCAAACACAGTTCCTTCAGACAATTTTTCAATGTAATCTTGTCTTTCCATAAATTGCTCAACTAGTTCTCTTATTTTTTGCAAGGAGTGCCTAAGCTTTTCCCTTAGTTCATTGATTATCATGTTTGCATCATCAAGCTACTTTTGAAGCTTGTAACTTTCCATGTTGGTTTTTAGGGATATTTTCCTCAAGTTGTTTAGATTAATATCAAGACAAACAATGATTTGATAGCAATTTTTAGTATGAACAAGCACTGAGAGGAGGGGGTGAATATGTGTAAAAAGTACTTAAGAAATTTCACCACCGATCTAACAAAGATAATCAACAAATTTCAACTAATGAAACAAGCAAGCAATAATATCAAATAGAAGTAAACAACATCATCCATCCACAAAAGCATCACATTTGACAAATTTTTCAAGTGAAAACACTTCTTAGAGGGAAAAATCCACGTTGGAGATGACACCCACAAATCACCTTACTACAGTAAAAATTGTTTTCCCTATTAGGAGCTAAAATATCCTTTCTAGGGTTAACCATGTTAAAAGTTACTAGTACCTTGTTAGAAGTACCAAAAGACTTGTTAGATTCTACCTTGCTAGAGGATTTCAGCCTTCAATAAAAAAGTTACCCTATTAAAGCATTTACAATTAAGACTTATTAGGATCTACTTAGTTAAGGGATTTAATCTGTTGCAATTGTTAGGAAACAACAACAATAATGATCTGTAGAATGGAATTGATTGCTTGTATCAGATCCTTTTTACTCCTTTTCTCTTTGAAAATGTACTAATATCCACATCTTTAATCTCTGATTGTGACACTTTAAAATATGATCACAACCCTAAATCACATGATTTAGCTCTCCTTACATATTGTGTTCTTAAGTAGTTTAATTCCTGCAAACTTTCCATCCAAGTTGGAAAAAAAATACTTATCAACCTCCTTGAAATCATCATCAATCATACCTACTACATTATCCACAAAGTTAATATACATTTTCACAAATGATAGCCAACCTTAGATCCACTTCCTTAACTAATTCATCTTGACATTCTGATTAGTGACCCTATAGATACATTGTCTTCCATATAAAAAATATAATTCACTCCAAAAATCAAATTAATTGATGTAGTTGGAACAATATGCCTTCCTCATACCATATGAATGTCTCCTCTAAGATTATA
This sequence comes from Thuja plicata, assembly GCA_018584345.1. Lineage (NCBI taxonomy): Eukaryota > Viridiplantae > Streptophyta > Pinopsida > Cupressales > Cupressaceae > Thuja > Thuja plicata. The sequence goes on from MU224061.1 coordinate 3,327,474, forward strand.
TCATCTTATTTTCTCTCTAACTCAACTACTACCAATTTAATTGACTAAAACTATTCTTCCTATACACCTCATGTACACTGATCAACATAGTTAACTATGTCTTCCTCTATTGATCATGTACAAATATTACCAGTTGCTCCAATCATATTAATTGAATATGTTGATATAAAAGAAAACCAACTATGTATCTACATATGACCAATCTTCATATCTCCTCCAAAAACTACCATAATGCCAACACACTGATAGTTGCCACCATGTTCCAAGTTACTTGAAATAATTAAAAGTCACAAAAGAAAACATTCACACAAACATTGTTTAAATACAAGTGGATAATGTTTCTCTAAAAGAGAGGCTTCAACTTATTCAATGAAAGATTAAATGGAATGAAAATGAAAAAAATTAGAAAGGAGGATTTTAAATTGCAATAGGATCTGTGTTTACTTCTCTTTGAACAACCACGAGTTTTTTAATTAGCTATATTTATTTGATTTCCCTTCAAGGTTAATGTAAGATTCTATGTGAGATACCTTTGTTTTTGTGGGTATAATTATGGAACAAAAATTGCAGATCCTTCTGAGGTTTGATATTGGTGTATTTTCAAGATTTCACAAAAAATTTAGGGCTTTCACAATGAACTTCCTACTAGACTTAGAACACAAACTAATGATGAAGCAGGTGAAAAAACTTTCACTAGACAAGACTAAAATTCCTTCACACGAACAACAAGGTTAGTCCAAAGGACATTAAAGGAAAACTTGCAATTCTCTAACTACTACTAAATCAGTGAATCCTCAGTCATTACATCTTCATTTGGAATATGACAATTTGGAAATGTGGGTTACTTCTGATGGTACATTGCAATTGGTTAATTGGGTTTCATCACTAAAATATTCATCCTAGCATAACATTTACTCCACATTGAAAAGCCCCAAATCCTCAGGCACATTGACTTCAATCCCAGACTTATCAATACAAACCCCTGACTGTTGATCAGTGATTCAAAAAGTGGTCATTAGCTCCTTAGACAACATTTTTTTCCCTAGCTTTACATTCGATAAAATCCTTGTCCATTGGGGTACAATCAACTCCATGAATAGTTGATCCTTCCCTAGTCATCTCCAATCCAATAAACCCATCTTAAATAAAAGGATCAACAATAGTATTAAACCCCAATTCATTCATTAAACCCTCTTCCTCTTTATATGGCACATATCTCCACTTTTCCCCTCGACTGAGACTCGCCTTATTCTGAAGCATCCATGTAATCAAATTAGGAGTGCTAGCCACTGTAAGAAAAATGAAATCATCTGTTGAGGCCTCTGTGCCATCAAATAAAATTTCCTCTTCAAATCCTCCATATATTTATAAATAATTTCCTTTTCCTTCAACTAAACAATCTACACAACAATGGTGTCCTCGTCCTTTTACTGAGACTGCTCATTGAAATCACAAACTGAGTTAACAATGTAAGAACCTAGATAGGATTTCAGAGTTGACAACAATAAAAATAAATGTACTCAATACAAAATGATTGAATAGAAAGATGGACATGCACCTATAATTCATAAATATCACATATATATATTGAATATCATAAATAATTTATTTTCTATATGGAGACTTACTGTTGATCTTTGAGTTTTGTTGATCATTAGTGTCCCACACTTAGTCATTTATCTAGGCAGTTTTAGCCGGTCATCACTATGGCTGAGCTATCTAGTACAGTCATTGCCGAGAAGATAATAGTTTTTGAGTCACACTTTTACCAAGTTCAATTCATGTGGAGCGATAGATTCTTTTGTGCCGAGCAAGACAGTTTTGTCATGTATGTCAGGATTGACACCAATTTTGAGGTAAACTATTTTGGGCCAACTTATCTAAGCATTTAATGTTTTCAACTGTATAATTATTCATTTAATTATTTGATCCCACTACGTGGCATGGAGCCAATCATAAAATTGGATTTCCTAAGTGACATAAGAATTAGATCCTGATCGTTGATCTTGATCTAATTGTCCGATCCATAAAGTATATGAAGATTGCTTATTACCCTAATTTTGAGAGAATAGAGAGAAAAAAAAGGCGAATGCATACATGAGAGATGTGTGAAGAGCTATTTTGATAGAGGAAGAATAGATCTAGCAGAGTGAAAGTGCAATGAGAAACAAAGTAAAGATAGATCAGATTATTAGATGAGAGAAGGTATTGAAAAGAGGAGATCTGTTATCAGCATCAGAGTGCATATCAAAGGACCAGATCTTGAAACATTCTAACAAGTGTATCAGGTGAAATCTATAAATAGAGTGGTTCTAATAGACCTTTCTAAATCTCTTAGCCGAGTGCTCACTTTTTTGTAATTTTAAATCCTTTTACAAAGTATATTTTAATGATTTGTAGCTCTTAACTGGGTAGACCTTTAACCACGTAGATTAAATATTGTGATCAAATCTTGTAGCCCTAACAAGCACACTTTATTGCTGCAGTAGTGAATTTTTTGTGGGTGTCATCCCCACCCTAGTTTTACCTTATTGGGTTTCTAGGTTACCAAAATTTTGTGTCTTGTGTTATTTATTTACTCTCATGAATGCTACTAGATGATAGATCAATTGCATTTATGTATGATTGTGGATCAATTTTTTTTAAGAGATAAAAGTTGAAGATATGATTCACTCCCCCCCCCCTCTTAGCATCTTTCTTTCCCATATTGTATTTCCAACAATTGGTACCAGAGCACAGTTATCCTACAAAAGGTTTTAATCAGCTTGATAAGTACAGATCTTGAGATGGAGATTTACAAATTGGGTAAAGTCATTGAGAATCAAAAGATTGAAATTCAGCTAGCATTACATCAGCTTGAGACAACAAGACATGAATTAAGAAAGTCCTTGATATCTAGGAAAGATTTGGCCAAACAAATAAATGACTCTCATTATTAGGAAGAAGATACTGCAAGCCTATTTTCAGAATGGAAACTCTACTGAGAGCGATGCAGAAATTTCAGATCTACTGGAAAGGAATAATGCATTGTGTGAAGAAGATAGAAAGTTCAAGAGAGAACAAGAAGCACAAATAGTAAGACTATGTGAAGTAGTGGAACAAAAGAAGAAATATGAAGATGACAAAGCTATGGCTAAAGAACATAAAAGAATGATGACTATCAGACTTGATGAAAGGAAACATGAAGTACAAATGATGAAAAATAATCAAGTTGACATCCTCAATCAACTAATACTTGCAAATTAGGAGATCAGCAGGAAAGACATGGAAATTTTGAATCTAAGATCTGAGAACAGTCAATTGAAAGATGAATTGAGATCTGAAAAAGAACTTAATGAAAGATTGAATATACCTAATGAAGCTTTGACTCATTTTGAAAATCTGATGGAAGCGTCAAGGAGATCTAGAGATTCCTCTAGATTAGGTCATATCGAACAACAAACATATTCTAGAAAAGGAGAATCATCTAAGATTTGTGAAAAGAGGAATGCAAAGACAAAGAACAACAAGCCTATATGCCATCACTGTGGAAAACTAGGATACACTGCAAACATCTGTCGAAGCAAGAATGGTAAGTGGACAATCCTAAACCTAAGTTCAATGGTTATTGCTTTAACTCTACAAAGTTTAGATATAAAGCACATGAATGTTGGGAAAAGGAAAAAAATGCACCTCCCACACCTAGATTCAATGGGTATTGTTACAACTATCAAAAATTTGGACATAGAGCACAAGATTGCAGATCTAATCCTAACCAACAATGGACATCAAAGACACAAGAAAAAGTACCAAGGAAAGGTAACACTTACAATTGGGATTACAACACATGGCATAGTTGTCATTATTGTGGTGAATATGGGCATGTTCCAGAAAATTGCATAAAGATACATTTCAGAGGAAAATCTAAGAGTTGGATGAATGGAAGCCTAGTTTTCTATAATTGTTTGAAAATTAGTCACACTAGGAAGGATTGCAAGACAAGGGTAGCTACTCCCGCTGTTGAGGAAATTAGAGCATAGATGAATCAAACATGGGTAAGAAAAACATAACTAAGCAGCAGTGAAGCTACTGAAGTTGAGGTCACCCAATGCAATGGATCAGGTAATCACACCATCACTAATTAAGCAAGAAAGGTATGTAAGGAACTGTATTTATATTTCATATCTTTTATCAGTTCCTAACATATAAAGTGCAAAAGTGCATATCTACATATGTTAAGATGTATCACGACATATTTTGGAACATGTACCTAGAAAAGTCAATATGCACTATAGGTGTCTAGAAACAGTGTTATTGTACACTGAGACCGAGTTCTCTAGTGTATTTCAAGCTGGTATGGGTTGCAACCGAGAGATAAATGAGTTTTGTGAGTCGGTCAAGGATAGTTGTTTGGCACTCACTCAATGAACAAAACATTTATTCCAAACCTAACTTTTGACCTTTGGAGCCTATAAAGGAATGAGTCATTCATTACTTATTTTTACCTTGCGATTGAGAATTTCATAGAGTGTTGGAGCAATTTGTGAACTTGATTTCTGCAAAGATCTTTCAAATACTTCTATAGTGTGTAATCGGCTACCCTGAGTAAAAGTGCAAATTTCAACATCTACCTAGGTATTTTGTTCATTATCTTTTGTAACCCTATTTCATTTAGAATCATGGCTGCTAGTTCTTCCAAATCAGCGAAGAGTGTGGAGAAGGAGTGTCTAAAAGTTCAATTGGTGAGGAGTGACACCTATGCGCCTCCTAATTTCTGAGCAGTTCCTGAGAGCGCCATCTAGGGTGATCTAACTGGAGCCCTATCATCGATTCCACTTAAGGTACTCATGATTCATGATATTAGGTCATTTTCTATGTGCAAGATAAGTGAAGTTGGCGATCATGAGCTAAGAGAATCTTACAAAAAATTGTGCAAAGATGGAGCCCTAAAAGATGAACATAAACATATAGCCGAGAGAGGGTTAACTCGTGCCCTAGACTTTTTGAGAAATTTGAGAATGGAATGGATCAAGATTGTTCTGAGTCATGTACATTAAATGAGCATATGGTTGGAAAATGGACCAGTTAAGATTACAAAGGAAATCATCCATCGTGTAACTGGTTATCCAATTCTTAATGGAAAGAGGAAAATGAGATGTCAGAGTAAGGAAAAAATAGAAGAATTCACTGGAGCTGTTTGGAATAAAATAGGGACAATGATCTCTACTATCACAGATTTGGAGCTTGATTTTGTGGTTAGGGTTATTGCTCATAAGTTTTATCAGTCGAGCTGATTGGACAGTGTCCCATGCATTGTAATTGACCAGGCTTGGAAGATTGTGAAGAAGGATCATACTTATGACCTTGCTGAGCTTCAACTAATGCAATTGGCCAAGAACCTTACTTCAATCAGAAAGGCAAAGAATTCAATGTGTAAGTTTGGATCTCTGCTGGTTTGTATATTTTTCTACATATAGAATACATTTCCTACTTTTGGGAACATGGTGTGGAAAAAAGACAAACCTATCACACAAAAAATCAATACATTTATTCAATAGTTAGGTGATAATTTTGACAATGTGATGGGAACATATTTTGTCAAATTCAAGAAAAAGATGAGATTGAGGAGAAGAATTCCCAGATCACTAGTTGAAAAACATTATGAGGATGTATGTTTCCTAGTAGACACAGATTTTACCTGTGTAGGCAGTAGTGCCGAGGGTATCATGGCTAAGGCCATTACCTTATGAAGTGAATGTTGATGAGAAATCTACAGCTATAATATCTCTATTGGCAGAGGAAATTGATAGTGCAGAAAAATGTTTTGGAAACTATGAAGAAGAAAACTCCAAAATCTCTATGGATTTGAAGGCTGGCACTATGGAGAGGAAAAGGAAGAAGATTGTAAAAAATCTAAAGAATATGGTTTGAATTCAGATTGATGAAGAAGTATAGGATGCACCTTCAGGTTTATCAATAGGACATGGAGAAGATATGTCTAGTGAAGAAGAAGAGAGTGAACCTGAAATGGATATCACTGTGAAAGGAAAAGGGAAGTAGCCAGTAGTTGCCAAGGCAACTAAACCAAGTCAAGAAAAACCTAAGGCTACCCCTCCTTTTCCTAACTAGCCTAGGACAAGGGTATCAACTGTTTCTACACAAGATGAGTCAACAAAGGTGTATACAAAGAAGAATGTTGGTGAGAGCAGTTCAGGAAAGAGAAAACAAGTTCAAACTAAGGCATTGTCGAGCATGCTTGAGAAAAGACCAAGGAGAAAACTAATCTTCAAAGAAGAAGATGAGGAGAAGATAGATACTGGTGAACCTAGAAACATACCTACAACATCACATAAACAAATGACCAATATTGATGAGGTATGCAAGAATATTAAGAGTACAACTGGTTTAGGAGGATTTAAATTTATCAAGTATGAGAAGAAAAGCATAGAAAACAAGCACAAGATTCAGGAAGCATTGCTAGATATGATGTATACATACAAGATGACACCTATAGAAATAGGAAATCTTATTCCTATAGACCTTTATCATATTTTTTCACAAAAGTGGTAGTATGCTTTAATGACCGAAAGACAGATAAGGGAAGGAACACTAGCTAAGGTTATTCCTGATCTAACAAGGAAACAAATAGAAAAATTCATTGAACAATATCGAAGGAAGCTTATTCCTAAAAAAAGAGCCTATGCAATACTAAAGAATGATGTTGAAGGAGTAGTTCAATAGAGAACTAGAATATGGAAGGAAACCTTTGGGTTAATCACTAAGAAGTCCAATGAGAAAGGTGAAGGCACCTCAAAGCCGAAGGAAATTGAAGAAGAAACTGCTACTGATCAAGCAGAAACTGAGACACAACCACATAAAGAAATAGGAGATGGGAAAAGTATAGATTTGACAATGGATAGTCCCATTCACACTACACTTGGAAAGGAAAACAATGTGGATGTCAAGGATCAGAATGAGCCGGTAGACACAGGTGTGCAATCGCCCATTTGTAGAACTGAGGCGGAGATAGATATAGAAGGAGAAAGGAGGTAATAAATACTAATCCACCTATTTTAGAGGTTGTAAAAATAGTTTTAGAGAGTGGAGATAAGATGGAATAAATTACAAATAAGCCTACATAATAAGAGGCTATACAAGTGCTGGTGGATATACCACACTCTGTATCATCTACTCCCACTAGACCCAAAATAGAAACTATACCTGACCCGAAGGATATCTTGACTCAAATGAAGAAAGCAATTGAAATTGATACTGACAAAGGAAAAGATATCACAGAACCTAAGCGGAGTATCAGCTCACCAGAGCTTAAGAAGAGGAATTTAAATAAGAAAAATTCACCAAGCTTAAATGTCACATTAGATGAAGTCATTGTGATTCCTAAATCAAATCCTGAGAGTTTGACATATCAATAGATTCAGACCCTTAAAGAACTATTGAAGAGGAAGAAGAGACAAGAGGAAATGAAGAGGGAACACAAGAAGAAGCAAGTTTTGCATGACATAAAGGATATTTTTGTTAAATCTTTTGATATGGAAGATGAAAATCAGAAAGCACCAATACTAGAATAGTTAGTTCACATTGTGCAGAAAGTGACTGGTGAAAATATTGAGGCCAATGAAAAATTGATGCAATGGTCTGAGAGAATATTTGAGAAGAAAGTCTTAGAGAATATATCTGGAGAGATTGCCACCAAACAAGTTGAACTTTCTTCTCTTTTTGAGATTCTTGAGGAAGTTGCAAATAATGTCTTTTCATTATACAAAAGATTATGTGATGATACATTATTTACAAAGGAGAATCAACAGCTTATTGAGAAGTTACATTTAGATATGAAGTCAACAACAAGTTCATTGAGAATGGATGCTAGTTCTAGCTCCATCCATTTTGATAGATTGACTCATGCACAAAGGAGATTAGCCAAGCTTATGGCTGAAAATGGACAAATCAGGGCCAAAATAATAACAATCCAAGCTAATTTGATACCTCATCTAGAGGTTATTCAGAAGGAACTCATAGCTACATGAGAATTGGTCAAGAGAGATTCTCATCTCTCTACTGCAGATAGTTTGGTAAGTCTAGCTACCGAGCTAGAAGTTAAGTTGGAGGTTATGAAGTTTGTTAAGGATAGTTGGGATACATCTTTTGCATTGATTTTATAGCTTCATAAACCATTTTTGGACAAATACAACTTAAACCCCACTGCTATCAGTGACAAAAACAAGGGGGAAATAGGACTGGAAATAGGAAAAGGACAGGAAACAAAAAAACATGTGTAAAAATAGGTATAATATCTTTGCTGAAGGCATGCATATTATGTAGATAATGTATGAAGAATGAAGTATAATCTAAGGGGCAGTACATTGTGTACTTAGGAAAATTTTGTGAATGTAAATGATAAGTGTTTTTTCCACTAATATAAAAAGTGGGAGATCGTTGATCTCTAAGTTTTTTTGATCATTAGTGTCGAGTCACACAGTTACCAAGTTCAGTTCATGCCAAGCGGTAGAGTATTTTGTCCTGAGCTAGACATTTTTGTTATGTATGTCAGGATTGACACCAATTTTGAGGTAAACTTTTTTGGGCTGAATTATCTAAGCATTTAATGTTTTCAATGGGATAATTATGCATTTAATTATTTGATCCCACTATGTGGCATGGAGCTAATAAAAAAATTGGATTTCCTAAGTGGCATAAGCATTTGATCCTGATCATTGATCTAGATCTAATTGTCAAATCTGTAAAGTATATGAAGATTGCTTCTTATCCTAATTTTCAAGGTATAGAGACAACAGAAAAAAGGCAAATGCGTACATGAGAGATATGCAAAGAGTTGTTTTGATAGAGGAAGCAAAGATCTAACAGAGTGAAAGTGCATGAGCAATAGAGTAAACATATATCAGATTATTAGATCAAATAAGGTATTGAAAAGAGAAGATCTGTTATCATCATCAGAGTGCATATCGAAGGATCAGATCTTGAAACATTCTAGGAAGTGTATCAAGTGAAATCTCTTAACAGAGTGTTTCTAACAGACCTTTCTAAATCTCCTAGCCAGGTGCTTACTTTGTTGTAAGTTTAAATCCTTTTACAAGGTAGATTGTAATGATTTGTAGCTCTTAATTGGGTAGACCTTTAACCAGGTAGATTACATATTGTGATCAAATCTTGTAGCCCTATCAGGCACACTTTATTGTTGTAGTAGTGAATTTTTTGTGGGTGTCATCCCCACCCCAGTTTTACCTTATTGGGTTTATTGGTTACCAAAATTTTGTTTCTTATGTTATTTATTTACTGTCATGAATGCTACTAGATGATAGATCAATTACATTTATGTATGATTGTGGATCGGTTTGTTTTAAGAGATAAAAGTTGAAGATCTGAATCATCCCCCTCTCAACATCTTGCTTTCCCATATTGTATTTCCAACACTTACATGACTATGAAGATATGTAATACCAACAATAGCATCAAAAAAATATTTTATGGTAGTAGCTTCTCCAATATGCCATGGAGGACCAAAACCTTCACATATCCACCTTCCCTCAACATATTTCATTAGTATATAATTTTTATCACAAGAAATATATATCAAGGTCCTTGCCTCTACCTTCAACTGTCATAGTGATCTTCACCCTTTTGTTACTTAGTAACAATCAAATACCACTATTTTTTAAGCATCTTATACAACTCATCATGTATACCTTTGATCATTATTCTTGATGACTTCTCTTCCTTTAATGTGTATTTTCATGCAATGATAGTATTTTCTCTATACTAATAGTTTCAGATAATATTTTCTCAAAAATGACAATATTCATAATAGAGAAATAACCAAATAATTTATGATAACAACTTTGAATACCATGTTTCAAGGACATCATAATCTTTCTCTAATTGAACTGTTTCACTATATTATTCAAGAGCCTTTCTATACGTCTTTTCCTCATCACGAGAAACAATATACTTCCCTTCTCTTTCTTTAACATTCTAAATAGGGATGTTGAAGTACAGAATCTATCACAAACCATAAATCTTCAAGGGTACTAGTAACCCAAAACCTTTAACCTAATTAATAAGGCATCTAACAAGATTTAGTTACTCTTCTCAACTTTAAAAACTCACAACCTGAACTTTAGGCAATACATTTGAGAACAACATTATTGGGTCCTTAAGTCATTCCATGATACAATTGAAACTCTTGCACACTTCAAGAAATCATGCCTCTTATAAGAATCTCTTAATCACAACATAACCTTCCTTACACTCTTGAACACTTTGCAAACCAAAAAAATCATTGTTGTAAATTTTGATACAAAAATCAGACTCAAGGTTACTACTGTTAACATGGATATAACAAACACTTTAACTAATTGATCTTCCAACCATTATTTAATACCCTCTTAAACATAACTCCAAAGATCAGAATCTCTTCTACTCCTTATTATGACACGACATTAGGTCCCAAAGGTCATTAGGCTTTATCACTAGATGACTGATCACTTTCCTCTAACTCAATAACCAACACTTGAAGGGTTTTTAATTAAACTCAACAAAATGACACCCCATTTGATCTACCAGATAACCTCATGTCAAGTAATACACAATCTTAAATGGACAAACACAATATTAAGAGCAAGACTGAGTTAACATTAGACTATTAATATGTAGTTAATGATCACTTTATGATCTTAGAGGAGATAATACCTTAACTCTTGAATTTAGACTCCCATTACACCTTCATATTGGATTATTCTCTTATATCTCCTCATAACCACCCAAATCATACTTCCAAGCACCTTTTTAAACTCTTTGACAACATACAAAAGGTTTGATTAGTAATGCATGACAATCAACAAAATAAGATCTATTGGATACATTAAAGGACTTCCACACTTGACTTTAATACATTATTTCCATAACCTACCTCCAGGATTATAACATCATTTAAATTTTTATAGATAACAATCACTTGAAATACCCAGAACCTCAATGTTACAAGGAATGACTTAACATGTTGTGTAGATTGTCCCAGTTCAGTTATGTCAAAGAATTAGTTAGAAAAAAAACTTATGTTTCAACCAATCATTACCCTATAGTGGACCAGAATGCATATTGACACCATTATCCAACAACCTTTTTCATAGTGTTCACCCAACAACCCATCTAACTTCCAGTATCCACACTACTCATTGTCATTGACAATATTGTTGTAGATTTACAGTCATCTAGGGCCTTCTCAAAACCATAGAAACCCAAGTCTATTTAACTTGTCACTTTGCAACATCAAATTACACACATAAAAATTACATCCCACAATGATTTAGATTTTTCCACTAGTTACTTAGAGATATGTGCATTTTTTAATGCCGTATGTTTACCCTAACTAGGGTTGTAGGTTGTTAATACAAAAATCATTATAACATGCATAAATTCTAATACAAATGGATGAGGGTGTACAAAAATTAAAGATTATTCATTATAATATCTTACAAAAGCAAATACACATTAAAAATACATCAATTATGAGTACATAAGGCTCTGTTACAGTCACAAATTACTCAAAACTATGTGATACTTTGAGGGTTTGATAGATTTTCCTTGCCGAATTTCCTCCAAACTACTCCTTCCCTTTGATCTCAACAAATAAAGGTTTTATAAACCATTAAAAACCATTTGAAACTCATTCTAACTATTCTAACCAGCTTTTGACTGATGGGCTAAATTCTTGCAACTTTGCAACTTTTTCTGTATTTTTGACAAAACATAAGCAAACTTTTCCAAACCACATAGCGACACTCTAAAAAAGCCAACATGGATTTAATGAGCCAACTTACAAAATTTTTTACCTCTTTTAGATACCTTTCATAATTTTACCACCATTGACTTTCTCACAACCTTATAGGTCTATTTGAAAAAAATTGCTCTTCGAGTCTTACAAAATGAGTTGTTTTTTATTCCAAAGGTGTTTAGGACCTTAAAATACATTAATAAAAAGTTAAAAATAAATTAAATGCAATTTGACCTCATAATACACATGACCATCACTAGGTGCTCCTGCATCTGATGTGATGGACCCACCAAAGTTATCTTTGACTATGATAAACTATAGTTAACAATTGCATAGGCAATTGTTGAAAGTTCATGCTTCTTTCCTTTGTAGGATTTGAGAGACATGCAAATCCACAGAACCTGAATACACCTGCATGCAAATGACCTGATACAAAGTAGAAGCACAAAAATGAAAAAGCAGAACTTAGAGATGCTCAAAAGAAGAGTCACAATATTATTCTCTAAGTTATGAAAAAACATTACAAAGTTCAACCTATAAAGGTGAACAAACCCTAAAACAGAAATGCTAGGTTGCGCAATATAATTAATATAAAGTATTAATTATATGCACCTAAGAGATAGCTTAAGTGAAAAAGAGTAAGTAAACTAACTGATTACTCTAACACCCCCCCTTATGCGAAGCTTAGGAGGTAAGCTAACCTAGCACAACTATGAAAGCAGGAAATGGGTCCTGGCAACAAGGCCTGATCAGGTACCCAATACAAGGAAATCTCTGTAAACCGGAGACAAAGGAGAAAACCCAGTGGGAAAAAATCCTCTCCAAAAAGAGATATAA
>MU224061.1:3351488-3387718 GCA_018584345.1 Thuja plicata
CATTGAAACCCAAATTCTTTATTATAAAAAAATTGTCTAAACAATCTACTCGCGTATGTCCTAATCTGTCTCCATGAAACCAAACCATCTAGATTGTCTAGCACATCACTTTTAATTTGAAATTGTTTATTCATTTCATTATCATCCAAAGGGGTTTCTTTCTCAATTGGTGTTTGTATGTGTACATCCACATTGTTGATCTCAAAATTTATCGTTTGATTGACAATTTCAATTGGGGTTTTAATTTCACTTTCAATTGGAGTTTGACTATCAGTTCCTTTATCATTATGATTAACATTACTAATTTGGGGTGCTTGATGTGAAATAAAATCAGTTACTCTATTTTCAGGAAGAAAATCTAAATTATTTAAAGAGTAACCCGCTAATTCAAAAATATCAAGTTCTTTATCACAGTAAGTTTCATTTGGCTTTGAAGACATACCTGTATCCAAAATTTTATTAGAAAATGCACCTGAATTTTCTCCTATTGCATTTCTTCTTCAACATCTGCATCCATCATGGTGTCCTCATTGTTCTCATCTTCTGAACCGATTGTTGAACTCGATGCTCAAAAATTATCCAGGTTTTGAATTCTTGCTCTTCTTTCTCGTTGTCATTTTGCCACTTTCTGTCTATCTACTACAATCTCATCAGCTGTTAGAACCTTTTTTTGCCCCTTTCTGCGTTTGTTTGATCCCATATTTGCACAAAAATTTGAATTCAAATGAATCCCTTCTTATCAGATCAAAAACAAGACAAGAAAAGAGAATGTTCTTTCAAAATATTATTTCTCCAACACGGATATGTCATACAAATGATTGAATAATCATCAATCATTGAGAGCAGGCCCACATAACTCTTTGTCATCTCCAGCGAATCTTTCAGAAATGGGCACCTGTTATTTAAATGAAACGGGTGCCCGTTTTGGTTTCAACGGTCCAAAACAAAACGGGCACCCATTTTTTGAATTTTAAATAATGGGTGCCCATTTCTAAAAACTAGGAGTGGGGACTGTACCTCCACCTTGGTTTTTGGTTTGGGACAGGCTTGGTCCCACCAAGCTTGTGCTTGGCCTTGCAAAAAAATGACTAAGGCATTTAAAAATAAAATTTGTGCCTTGTCATGATTTTTCGGAGGTCTTCCCGAATGCAATTTTAGACGAGACAAAAACCCATTTTAGTTCATATTGTACAGATTATAAAAATATAATTTTTATAATGATATGACAAATTTTATTATTTTTTCAATAATTATTACGCCAAATTGGTACCTAAAGTTGAAATAGTAAGGTTAACTAAAATTTTAATAACTTTTTTGATTTTAGGTTTTTAAAAAAATAAATTATATGTGACCAATCTACATATAATTTCCTTCAAAATTAAAAAAAATAAAATCCAAAAAAAGTGAAATGTTCATCAAATTATGGTGGTCGTACACCAGAGGTTTTGAAAATTTACTTTATACTCAATTAAAAATGAATAAAAAAAAATATTCAATTAAAAAAAAGCAAAAATATTCTGACCAATTTTTGATGTGTTAGCTACCTTTCCCCAGAAGGATTTACAAAAATTTATTTATTTACTTCAAAATAGGGTGGTCGTACACGTGTGTGGTATGGTCCTGAAATAGATATTTTGAAAAAGGGGTTTTAAAACATGCCTACTAAAATATATTTTTTACCATGTGGGTATTAAAATAAATTACATATTTGAAAACTAGACTCTGAGCACTAGATTTTCTATTAGTGGACTTTTCTGAGATTCAATTTCTAAGTGCCTCAAATTTTGACATCCATTGACTGAAAATTTGAGAAATAGGAAATACACTTCCACTTTTTGCCCAAAAAGTGGACTCAACTTCTTGCTGGCACCCCCTTATGCCCCTTGATCTTTAAAGCTTAATTAGGTTCGACTGCTTGGTAAGTGCAGCATTCTTTTCCATTAGTTTTTTAATGGTTGTTTAATACTGATCATTCATACTTCGTTCAGATGTTGTCTCAAGTACATCAACATGTTCTTGTGTAGACTTCAATTCATCACATAGGCACTTTCTTACTTTTACTGACTTTTCCAATTTTCTTCTTAGATCACTAATCACCTCCTGTGCACTTTCCAATCAAAACTCAAGACTTTGAATCTTCTTACCTTGCCTAAAAATTTCTATAGATTTAATGATCCTTTACTCTTAGGTGGTTAAACCCTTATTTCAAGAATCCACGCTCTGATACCAATCTTGGATTTAATATGGAAAGTTAAGTACTGAGAGGGGAGGGGCGAATCAGTGCTTCAAATTTTTTTAACATATAATCTAAAATTTATCGAACTGAATATATTACAGATAAACATTATGAAATAGATAAATCAAAACATAAAAACATAGCTCATAACACCATAATTTTTGGTCACGTGGAAATCCTTGTTTAGAGGAAAGAACTGCAGTGGCCATAACACGCACAATCCTTCACTACTACAGTAAAAAGGTTGCTTGGTTAGAGCTACAATGTTGAGCTTCTTCTGATAGCTTACCTTGTTAGGAGTACAAAAAGACTTATACAGTCTACCTTGCTAAAGGATTTTACAATCTCTAATCTAAGAGATGTACCCCGTTAAAGCATTTATAAACCAAGACCTATTAGGGCCTATCCAATAATGGGATTTACACTCTTCTTCACACAATAAACTTCAATATAATAAAGTTTGTGAAAATGCATCAACACATGCTATTCAGACTCTCTATGCTCAATGATTTCTTTACCTCATACTACACTCGGTAACATCAAACTCATTCATCTTTTTTGTTCTATTGTAACTACTTCATACTTTGTGCTTCTCTTCCACACTTCAAATTTTCTTCAATATGACAATAACTCTTTCCCATTCAATTTCAACCTTTATATAGACAATATATTTCATCTTAATCTTATTGATTAGTTTTTCCTTCTTTTACTATCAATTGTTAGATCATCCTTATGAACAGATTCATCATATTTAGTACCTAGTGAACCATGTAACCATTACCTCGGAACTTGAACTTTTCTTGAAGGTAACATCATTACTTTTTCCTTTTAATCTATACCGTAGATCATTACCTTTAATTTTTCCGATCATAGATCTTGTAACTAACTTCTTCTTTGTCTTTGGAATCTTTCAGATTATTGTGGCTTTTAATTAAATGTCGATCTGATCAATGTTTTCAATAACTATTCCTTGCTCAATAACCAATTCCATGACTCAGTAACATAAACACTTGGCTTGGTAACTATCATGCACTGCTTGGTGCTTGCCTCTTCTTGGTGACTAACTCTCTTTGCTTTACTGACTGTCTTGCTTTTCTCTTTACTTACTGACTTCATTAACTCCTCCTTTCACCGACTGAATTCAGTAACTCCTCCTTTCATCGACTGACTTACTTCATTAATATCACTTTCACAAGACTAATGAGGTAAAAAAACTCTTAGGAGTATCAGATTCATACTCTAAAAGGCAGTTTTACAGACTATTGTACGTTAATATTTTGGTAAAGTCCTGACATCCTATCTCTTTGTTTGGAGTTCATGTTGAAACAACCTAGTTACTGGAAGAAACTGTAAGCAATGTTTTCTAGAACAAGAGAAAACTGCAATATACTTTGGTGGCATGAGTTAAATCATTTTTTACTAGCTCTTCATTTTTTTTTTTCATTTTAGATCTCTTTCCAATTATGCCTATCAAGTGTTGAAGCCCTCTTCATAGGATTTGAGGTGGAAGGCCTATCTATGATATATATAGAGAGAGAGTAGTTTCAATCTTCTTAATGGTTGTTCTTTACATTCCAGTATTGCTACTTATTCCATGCGATAATCGAGGAATTTGAATGCACCATCGATAAATGTACTTTCAACAATAGTTCTTCTCAGCAACTAGTAGTTATTCTAACCTTTGTGATCAACATATTTTCTTTCATGTATGATAGCATCAATCTCTATTGTTGACATGCGTCAATTATTATAAAACCATGTGATCAGCTTCCTTTTTTAAGGATTATGTTAATCTTCTATGATTTGGAATCTCTCGCCACAAATTGCCTATTTATGGTGTCACGTGTGCTAAATATAAATTTGTGGCTTTGGCAAGCTTAAAAGTGCTTTTCCATTCCTCTTGAAGCTTTTTAACGATGCTGCGTCAACCAAAATATTAGAAAAGAAAGGTTTTTCTCCTATGTTTTACCATGTATCTAGGATGGTGGGATATCTTTCTGGAATGAAAAAAATCATTCAGGATTTTTGCAAGGTTAGAGGGGTGTTCAAAATGACAGTGAATCACAATATCTATATTTACAACATAAAATCATTATTGTTGAAGATTGCATCTTCAGGAGACATTTTATTTTTTTTGCTCTCTTATAGACAATCTATGAATAGGGAGTTGATGATTCCTAATTCCTCATGCCGTGTTTGGTATCTTGAAGTTGTCTGTTGTTTATCCTTCTTCAGCATTCAAAGATGATTGTGCTATATATCTGTCGTGTCTCTTGTTCGAGAGAGTTGAACTGCGATTGTTAATGAAGAGACTCTCGTTTAGACACATGAAGTGTTGTGTGTTTGAGATTTGGAGAGACTCGTATCTAGTTGAATATTTTTTCAGCTTGGCATTTGTAAAGACCCCGTGTGAACATGTTTAGAGTCTCACGGTTATGAATGGAAAGGGTCTAATGTTTGAAGTTGAAGGGTTTAGCGTTTCAAGATTATATGATGTCTTTTGGTTTTTTATTTTGTCAAGCTCTTCTCTAGTAGTCACGACATTTTTGAGAAACGGTTGTTCTTATTTTTTTCACGAGAATAAGCTTTTCGTTGGATTGTTTTTGTAGGGTCTCTACCATAATATTTGTGTGATTCAAATATTATTTTGGAGAGTATCAGATGTTGATGATATGTTAAATATTTTTAGTCTTTAAGTGTGAGTATATGTGTGTGTTATCAGGTTTGTAGGTGTGTAAGATTCGTTATGTTCTAGATGTATACCTTGTTTTTTGAACTCTATTGGTTGCAAAGGTGATAATGCATTAGGTGTATGATGCAGATTTTCATATGTAAAATTGTAAATCTAATATGAAAATAATTTTACACACTTGTATATGGAAAATTTAAAATGCTTTACTCATAAATTTAGTAAGATTTCAGAATTATCACATGTTTGCTAGTAGTTACAACAATTTTCCATTCATCTTTAATTTGATTGACAAGTTGTTAATACACCCTCATCATAGTTGTTGACATTTGTTATTGTCGTGGATAGGTGCTGAAGAACTTGCTGCAACAAATTTGAAGTCAACGAGGACCTCTACAACAAATTTGGAGGTAATTTGAAACTAGAAACCTAGGCATATTCCATTTTTATTAGATAAACATGAGGCTTGAAACCTCATCTTTCCAATGTTGTCCTTGATGAGATTTCTACTTTCTAATGGTGACAATATATTATCTATTGATCATTTTGAAACTATATTTCTAATGTCAAGAAATGGTACCCTTACTCATTAATGATTCTTTTTTTGGTACATTTCAACTAAGATTTGCATTTCTTTCTCATCTATGTGCTTTCACAACTGTTAAATCTACGTCTCATTTGAACACACTTGCGCTCATTGTTGTTGAGCTGTTACTCCCTCCATTAAGCACTAGTCTTCATTAATTTACATTGTTCATTAGAATTTTTTATATTCATCATTATTTTGGTATTCCTTTAATTGATTTTGTCATTCTTTTCTTTATTGAAAATACTATCCTTAAATAAAAAATGTTGTTATAATGCATTTATCAGCTCTTCTCTTAAAGGGTCTTCTCTCTCTTGATGATATCTATTGTTTTTCAATCCCCTTCGCCACCATTTAAGAATGGCTATGAGTTGGTTCATCATAAAATATATGTTGTTCTAACAACATATTTTCTATTGCTCTTTTAAATTTTCTACTCTATACATCATATATATTGTTCTCACATCAAAGACTTCTTTTTTCCCCTCCATATTGTCGCCACTATGAAATATTTGGCATTTCCTTATGCTAATCTGCTATTCCATTCGTGGTTATGCTATTTTCCAAATGATGTTTATGCTCTTTCAATCAAAATAGTTACACAAAATATATATGTCTATATTGATGTTTAGAGTGGGTTTTAATTTTATGACTAGTTTTTTAAATTGTGGCAAGGTTAATTTTTTTTGGGTATACATTTGTATGACTTTATTTACTTATATACAACTATATATACAAATACACAATGAAATTATTAAGGTCGAATCCAACCTTATCTTCCACCACCTTCATTTCTTTAAGAAGGACATCAACTTTTGATATAAATTACTTTGAACTCTATGTTAGCAGCCTGATTGGAAGTGAAAATCCCACATTGCCCAAATTCTTAGCAAGTATAATGTCTCAATGATACTTTTACACACGCTTGCAACCCCAATGATTCATGTCCATCTCGTACAATCTGGTTCAAAACCATCTACCCTCATCTTTGTCAACTCTCAATTGTCATGGCATGATCACCAATTTTAAGGTAAGAACTCACAACAAAATTATATTGTGCAATACCCAAATTGTATCCCAAGTCATATAAATCCTTCAATGCATTTTTTGCTCTTGCTAGTTCCCCACCCTTTCCATATGAATCCATAAGCATATGCATCGTTTCAAGAGTGGGGTCAATCCCTAAATTTATCATCTTAACAAGGAGATTTTATGTCAATTTATGCTCACCAACATGTCTAGATATGTTTTCATCATGACATGATATCCTTCCTTGTCTAATTTGCAAGAATTTTGCATTTCATTGAAGAGTTTTTCAATCTCTTCCCTAACATTTTTTTTTCATTTTTATGTCTTGTTTAGTGCATTATTTTCTTGTATTTTATTGCATAATGAAAATTTTCAATTCATTTTGGTGTGGCCATAAGTAATTCTTGCTTAGATATGATGTTTTTGTAGTCTACCACTTACTAGTCATTAAGTTCACATATGCTAAAATTTTGCAAGGTATGTCTGGAATTTGTGTCATTTAGTTGTATGACGTATAATTATCTTCTATATAGAGGGATTTCAGGCTACTATATTACAATTTTGATATGTGAAGGTAGTTTCAAAGGAAAGATCTTGTGATGTTATGCCACGTATTAATTAAATGCTTTATTTTAAAAGTGACAATAAGGGTATGTATCTTTTATCTTTTCTAAAAAATTTAATGAGTCAGGTACAATGTAATGTAGAGAGCATGTTGTCTTCTTATGTGGTTTTAACAATGTATTATTTGTTGGGATATAAGTAGGAGCCTTAAGATTTTAAGCAAGTTACCTATGTAATATAATGTGGTTTTTTTTTCATTTTTTGCAGAAATATATTGATAAAATCAAAGAAGGGGATAAAGTTAGGGTGTTGGATCCGTTTGATGGTAATTTTGTGGGCATTGGGTAGATACATTCCCTATCTATTGCACATGGAGTCAACTTGAAATGAACAAGAGATGCAAATTTAAACATTTTAAAGGTCACAAGTAATGTACCTCTTGTTTATGAAGAAAAAATAGATGGAGTTATTAATCTGAAAGACAAAGAGGGAAACTTCACATCGTGGCCACTAAAGTATTTGCAAAAAAATTACACATTTAAACATGTTTATCATGCACTAGTTGTTAGACATCTTGGCTCGCTGCATTATGCAGCATTTTGAATGTATTGTTTAAGGATCTTAATTATCATGGTGTATTGGAAAGAGTTGGAAACTCTTAGACAACTTTGACATTTTTTTATTACATTTATATTAAGATAGCTTTGACACATACATACATACATACATACATACATACATACATACATGTGTATGTGTATGTGTATGTGTATGTGTGTATGTGTGTCTGTGTATGTATGTATGTATGTATGTATGTATGTATGTATGTATCATGATGTTGAATCAATCTTTTAATTCTAGCATGTTGTAGCTTGTTCATATACATGTATTATTTTTTATTTTATTTTATGTTTTAGTTTAGGTTTAATATTATGTTATTTTTCATTATAAACTTTGTGATATTTAAAAAGTATTCATTGCATGGCTATAATTAATACTACTAATTAATGGAAACTAATAAATAAAAATGACTAAATATATGTCTAATATAATGACTAAATTAATAACTAAATATATGACTAAATATACGTCTAAATATACAACTAAATCAATGACTAAATGAATGGCTAAATAAATAATTAAATAAATGACTAAGTAAATGACTAAATAAATAGTTAAATCAATGACTAATTCAATGACCAAATCAATGACAAAAATGTAAATTAATGACTAAATCAACGACTAAATAAATGACTAAAACAATTTAGTCATAAATTTAGTTGCATTATAAATGACTGCATCAGGTGACTATGTTTAGTCATTTATATGCATTTTTTAGTAGTTTTTTTAGTGACATATTGTTTTTTTTGTACTAGTGTCAGGATCAATAGTAACTCTAAACCATCAAACTGCAAACCCCCATGTGTACTATAATCAAAGCAGCTAGAGGAAAACATCAATAACAATAGATTTTTGCATCTTTCTGCAACCTTTTGCTTGATAGACCACCTTGAATAGAGATTAGCACATACAAGGAATGGGATCTCAAATAACTAGTGGCAGCTAGAAACTTTGTGACAATATAATCACCTCGTCATTTCATAAAACAACTAAACTCAAATAAGTCCAAATGGGTTTTGAAAGGCATCCCTAAATCTTTTGTTGGTAGAAATCCCTATAGATAAAGCATCATAGACCACTTCAATAGGTTTGTTATTTGTAATTTTTCAAATAGAGGACAACTCGACCTTTATAAGAGTATCAGAGGGAAGGAACCAGATAAAAATAGTAGGATTCTGAGAAAGAAAAAAGTTTTAGGTCTCCTCTAAGACCAAGAAACAACCTAAACATAGAGAAAAACCATAACTGGAAAATAAGAACTGGTCAAAGTAAGGCCTTGAAAACTATTAGCATTTGACTAACCAATATAGAGAGAGACGCCACATGATGAAAAGTACTAGAAATGGAAAAGGGATCAAACACACCCTCTGACCTAGAAACAAGCAAAAAATTTACGTAACTATAAATGTCTCTGGCAATCCTAGCTTCAAAAATACCCCTACAAAATAAAAAATAGGACTACTACAAGTGACAAGAAGCGGACAAAGGAGAGCATAAAAAGCTCCAAAAACAACTATCATAAAAACATTAGCAACCAGAAAAATAGAGGCCTAAATAAATAGGGCCATGGCCTCATGGACTAGGATCAAAACTTTGAACCCACTCTTACGCCCACAAAAAACCAAGAAACCCAAGAGGATATCGCCATTACACATAACTGTGTAGGCAACAAAACCCTAAGCGAAGACGAAGCCCAAACGGGCCTCCCACCTGAGATTTGCAACTATCGAATAAGTAAGAGAGGGGAACACCACCTCAAAAAATTGCAACCTCAGAACATAGCCAAGCCATAAGATAACCTCCCATCATAAGGAAGAGAAATGAAAAGAAGAATTGAGGCAAAGATAAACACCCCCAAGGGCATAAGTGTGGCTTTGAAAGTTGAGCTAAACATTCCCTTGCCGAAAAATAGAATGGCAATCATAGGAATAGGGAGATCAGGTCCAAACACCCCCAAGGGCATAAGTGTGGCTTTGAAAGTTGAGCTAAACATTCCCTTGCCGAAAAATAGAATGGCAATCATAGGAATAGGGAGATCAGGTCCCCTAAAAATCCCAACAAACTACCAAATAGAAAGGACCCTGAGACGCAAAATCTCATAAAGGGAGAGAGCTGCCTTTTGAACCCACACAGGCAATCCAAAAGGGTCTCGACTACCTCCCTCATTGTCGTCTTCGTCATTTTCCCCTCTCCATCTCCATCGCCATTTGAATCCCCTAATCCGCTCGTGTTTCAGCTCATACTTCCATTTTTTTAATCATATCACTTGAGTTAGTAATGATTTAATTAATATTTAAAAGAGATAGCCACACCATTAGGTATTAGCGGTAGAGAGTAATTATATAAATATTTTTATTAAGTATTGCAGGTTAGAGAGTAGAGTCTAAATGATAAATAGTTGGGTAAAAAATATTAATTTAAAATTAGATCTTTTTACTATTGTGAAGAATAATTAAATATATTATTTATCAAAGAATTATATTCATGTATGTTTAAGCCTAAATGATACAAAGGGTAAAGATGCAATAAGAAAAGTTGACTTATGATCAAATAACAAGAAGACTCTACATGTCAAATTAATGTCTCATTTGACAATAATAAATATAAAATTTAATTTATAATCTTACATAACAAACAATAGAATTAAACTTTTCATAATATTTAAATTGTAATAACTCTTTACAAAAATTAATCATTATTGACATTTTTCTTTTAATGAACCGAAATTAATCTAGAATACAAAACATCATCTAACCACATCAATAATCCAAAATGTAAATCCATTATTATAATATTTAAAAACTTATAATGATAAAAGTTACATGCAAGCATTCTACATGGAAAAGTAAAACTTGGCATGGATAAGCAACTGCCCGTCTCTGGAAATATGTCCATAATTTCCGTTACCTATTTTATAACACTATTAGAAAGTCTCAAGCATTGGGTATAATGAAAGTAAACCTCGGCATCCTTCCCTCCAAATATGTTCATAATTTTCATTTTGTACTTCATCTCAAAACAATAGTTAAATGTATTATCTGACAACATTAATAATCAAAACTAAA
Organism: Thuja plicata; assembly: GCA_018584345.1. Classification (NCBI taxonomy): domain Eukaryota; kingdom Viridiplantae; phylum Streptophyta; class Pinopsida; order Cupressales; family Cupressaceae; genus Thuja; species Thuja plicata. Next base: position 3,362,279 of record MU224061.1, read on the forward strand.
AATCTATTATTATTAAAATCTCTCTATATCTCCGGTCCCTTTTATGTAACTTTAATTTTTTTTAATAGAAAAAGCACTATTCATCAAAAAAAAATCTCTATAAATAAGCAACCACCAGGATTAGAGAGCAACAACAATCCACGAACCCATGGCCCCATATACACTGCGATATAGAACTACCCTTCTCTTCAAATATGTCCATATTTTCCTTCGCATAATTAAAAAAGGTGATCCAACTACATGTATTCTGTAACTCGTTGGTGCTTGTCAATTCGTGGGACCATGCGTGTAGAATTGGCCATACTTTGATATTGAAGGATAATCTAGAACGATAGAAATAAAAAATTCTGAGTCAATCTCGGTTTTTAGACCTGACTGAAATTCACACATACCTCTTAATATTCACCTGCCGCCATTCGTATAAGGTCTACAGCTTCTTTCAAAACAAATAATCAATGTTTTTATTATTGTTTCAAACCAGTAATCAATGTTTTTATTAATGTTAGAAAGTAGAGGAATTCAAAGAATAATTGACAGGTGATTGTTTAAATAATAGATGGTAAAAACTCAATGGTATTCTATTAAAGTACTGTAGTCAATTTGATAATCATATAAAGGCGGAGTGTTTAGATAAACATTTTGAGGAGAAAATATTTTTAAAACAGATGAATTTTAAAAATAGTTGATAGGTGATTATATAAATAAAAGGTAATAGACATTGAATGAAAATTTATCAAGATATGATGTATTGTACTCACTTTGATAATGACATAAAGGTAGACAGTTTGAATAAGCTTTTCTAGAAAAATGACTAGTTTCTTGATCAACATAAAAAAGGATTAAAAAATAAGTTAATTTAATCTCTTTGAAGTCTCATATGTAAGGAAGCAAAGGTGTGCGGAAACGCTTCCTACACTAATCTTGAGAGGACGATTATATAAATTTTAACTTAAAGAATTACAGCGATTCAAAGAAACACATTCAAGAGTATAAATGAAATAACCATAAACACGTAACACTGTGATTATCGTGGGGAAAACCCTTACGGGAGAAAAACCCCACACTCTAAAACCTGCATAATGTATTATCAAATCAAAGAAGATTACAATACACTTGCAATGCAAGTTCATACAAGAGCATCACCTCAACTCAAGTTTCGAGACACCACTAGCATCCTTCTGGCACCCAGTCTTGCAAACAAAACTCCATAATACAAACTCCTCCCCAAGCCCTCCTTATATAGTGATTTTACAACCTGGAAACCACTTGTGGTTTTACAAAACCATGAGCTTAACCACCATGCCACATGTTGCCCATTTTTGACATTTACATTTCCAAGATGGAAAAACAACCAGTTTAAAATAGTAATCCCGTCCATAATTTTGTCCCCTTGTTTAGACCCTTATAAAAGTCATAAAACAAACTAACTATGCTCTCAAAATGGCCCTCTTATATTCTAATATGGACAAGGCACCTTTTGACAACTCATACACCTTTTTCCAATGCATAAACATGTGAAAAACTGCCACAAACAAATTCTATAATTTTCCTGGAAAAAACTTGCAAGGTTGAGACATATTTCTCAACATCATAATAAAGATCATTAAAATTCATTCAATTCATTGACTGTTAAGTTAGACATTCAATTTGTATTTCTGAAATAAGAGAAGGAGATTAAGGATCTGAAGATATTAATTAAAAATGTTTAGATTGTTAGATCTGTTGTTTTCTTCGGCTGAATACATTGCTTCCTCAACCAGAAACATACCATTAATGCTCAGGCAGCTTTATCTTTAAGTTCGCAAGCTCTGCACCTGTCTACTAAGGACTGCAGAGGATATGAGAGCCTCTTACATAGAGCGATTTGATCTTGAACACAATATCTGGGTGGTATAACGGAAGAAGTGATAACATCCTGTTTAGTGATAGAACTATGTCTCAAGCGGCGCGAGAGAGTTTTCTAAGAAGAAGCTTATCATACATCTATTGTTTCCATTTGTATGATTCTTCTGTGGCTTTAAGCAATTCAATCTAACTGCATGATATATAGCTGTAAGTAGTTTTATTTCTGTTATATCAATGATTATTCAGATGACTTTAGAAAAAGATCAGATTTAAAATATTCAGTTTTTAAAATCCAGTGCTTTCTTTTTCTCCGTTTTTTATTTTGAAACTAGCTAAATAAGCGTTTGTTTCTATGAAAGATCCATAGATTTGACTTATGCAAGGGTCTTGGGAGTTTTAGTTTACATCCTTGGTTTTATTATATTATCACTTTTTAGGTTTAGTAGAGATATTTCAATGACGATATATTTATTTAATAGAGATATGCGTGTGGATGTATTTTATTGATTTAATAATTTTAATATTACAAGTATTGAATTTAAGATTACTTATATAAGTTTTTTTTTGGGGGTCTAGGTATTTTTAAGATTCAAATGAGGTGAGCTAGGGATGCGCAATACAGGCCACCACTCACTACTTGTTTAACTAGTGCACCATGCTCCTAGTAACTATATATAAAGATCTATATTAAAATCGATACTTCATGTGCTAGTCCTTCATTGAACTCTAGGTTCTTACCTTATTCAATAATCAAGCTCATAAACATGTTCAAATGATAAAGGCAAGAAAATGTGAAGATATACATGCTAGTAGAGAAACCCTATTTTACCATTTTAATTGATATATATGATATGATTTAATTCATTATAACAAAAATCTTTACACAATTAACTAAACTACATAAATACAGGCTCATATATAAATTCTAATATATATTCTTGTATAAAAAGTAAACAACTAAATCAAGCTTCTATTAAATTATTAATACTACAACATCTACTTCGTTAAGTTAATGCATTGTTAAATTTTTTTATCATTTAATTGATTATAATTTAGTGTAGAAAAACAAATGAAAAAACATTATTTAAATTCATTATACCATTTAATATTTGTAAGTGCGCAATGTCAAAATTAGCTACAACCACTACAAATCCACTTCCCTTAAATAATCTGATTATGACAAAAATTCCTAATTCAAATCTACTTCCCTTAAATAATCTGATTATGATAAAAAATCGCCTAAAAAATCTACTTCACTTAAATAATCTGCTTATGACAGAAATTCGCCTTAAAAAATCATTGAAATTTATGGCATAAATTCATAATCAATGAAAAAGTCAAATCTGCACGCTGGGTATGAAGAAAGTCGGACTCGTTTATGGGTAAAGACAACAATAACTCACGATGTAAAGACAACACCTTGAAATAGGTAAGCTAGTTACTACGCTTCTTTCAAATATATTCATATATTCCTTCCCTCTGGAAACAAAATATAGGGATTCTGAAACCCATCAGTGCTTGATAGTTTGTGGAACCATGCGTCCATTTGAGTGTGATGGATAACCTAGAAAGATGGAAAAGTTTCATCTAGAACCAATCTTCCTTGAAAAGCACATCCAACTCTTTTAAATATTCAACTGCCGCCCTCGATGTAAGGGAATCTATGGGTTTCTTCTAAGCATTATTCAGCTCGATAATCAAAGGTTAGTTTTGACCTAGTATTGTTCAGTTTTCGTGTGAACACATAGAAAATTAGAGTTTGACTATTAAATCTGACAATATTAAGGTAAAGTGAAATTGAAATAACATAGAGAGATCGAGGATTTGAAAGATGTTGGGTTTTTTAGATCTGTTGTATTCTTCAGCTGAATACATCCCTTCCTCTACCAGAAACATACCATTAATGCTCAGGCAGTTTTCTGTTTTAGTACGCAGACTCTTTTCCTGTCTTCTAGGGACTGCTGAGGATATGAGAGACTATTACACAGAGCGATCTGATCTTCAACTCCGTGTATTGGCAGGATATAATGGAAGAAGTGCTTATTTTCTCTGGAGTAATGTGGCAGCAGCCAGTTTAGTTCACTGAGCTACCCACAAAATCTTGTTCAGAGTAGACGTAAATGTTATTGGTCATTTGGACGTAAACAGTTATGCTACAACGGTGAAGATTGTTATCAAGCACCCTCTTTTGTGCTGAGATTTTATTGTTGTGTATATAAGGTTTTTCGACTTTGTAAAATATTGTCCTCAAAACGTTTGATTGAATGTGCTATAGTTTTGAATCGTGATAAAAGGGTTTCATGGATATTGACCCAAGCTTGTTTTAATCGGATTATCACTGAATGTCTTCTCCAATCTCAATCTTTGGGAGAGGGTTTCCCACGTAGAAGTGTATTAATCTGGCTGCTGAGCTTTGTTGTTTTCAAATACACCAATTTTCTACGTTTCTTGAAATTATGATGATTATTTTCTATTTTTATATTTTGTATTAGCAATTTTTAATCAATTAGTGTGGTATTCAATCACAGATCTGAATGCCATGTGCAAGGAAAAATAGTATGTGTCTAATATGTTTTAGTTTCATCAATTAGTGTGGTATTCAATCACAGACCTGAATGTCATGTGCAAGGAAAAATAGTATGCGTTTAATATGTTTTAGTTTATTCCTTATGTTTATAATAAGGGCTACAACTTCAAATATATAGCCCTTGCTGTTTAAGCAATAGTTAGTAATGAAAACCAAATTAAATATTGAAAATAACTACAATTTCAAAAATAATTTAGAATTTCTTGACTGTGCTAATTGCTAAGTTATGATATTTCTCTCATAACTGTTGGAAGTTTCTTCCGACTGTTCAATTTCATTCAAATCAGTTCAATTTCAGAAATAATTTAGAATTTCTTGACTGTGCTAATTGCTAAGTAATGATATTTCTCTCATAACTGTTGGAAGTTTCTTCTGACTGTTAGGTAGTTCAATTTCGTTGATTGTGTATACTGTAGTTTTCTTTCCGTTCTATCAATTATTACTCAACTACTTCAAAGAAAAAATCAATTTTTACAAAGTCTATATATTTTTGCGATTAGCACTATTGAAACAGGGAAACTAGACCTAAGTGACCTCTTGTAGCCCTTTTTAAAGTTCACCATAGATATTTTAAATATAATATATTTATTTAATAGAGATACCACTTTAATCGTGTTTATATATTGGATTTCTATATAAGATGTATGAGTGCTGTTGAATTGGTGCATAGATAGCTTTGAAATTGATGGGGTTATAAGTACATATTCTTATTTATACTATGTAACTCATTTAAATATGTAAATTCAATTGTCCAATGAGGGCAAAAACAAGTATGAATTTAATGGCCTAACAAGGAATTGAGCCTTGATGGCAACAAAAATAATATCAAGTTTGCCTAGTTTATATTCAAATCGATATCCCTTGATATCTTGTAATATATTTTGTAAAAGTTTAAATTTGACTATGCATTTTTGTCATGTCATTATTATAATTTTTCTTCTATCCATATTAATAAATAATTTAGAAAGGAGTGCACTCTAAACCCTATGAAAGATAGAGAGGAAGAAATGAAGAAGAATCCTGAGTTCTCTTGGTGATTGGGAAATAACTTTTGAAGGATATATGGTATGAGAGATATTCCTATGTTTTTATCTCTAAACATGTAGAAGTTAGGATAGTAGAGAAGAAAGAAGAGATTTTCATCAAGTATTAGAGATTTTGGAAGATTTTTCTAAATTTTTAATGAAGGATTTTTCATATGGATTGGAGACATGTGAAGCATTGGTCATTACATACAAACTTGATAATATATTTAATTTTTTCAAACAATGCAAGAAACAAGATGACACGAGTGCAGAATGAAGAGATAAATTGACAATTGTAAGAGATCCTAGATAAATTTTTAATTAGATGATGTGTGTTAGATATATAGTAATAAAAAATCACAATCAAGTATACATTTCATTATCACAAGTAGATGAGATGATGGATTTCGTGATAGGGTATACATACCTTACAAATATATACTTGAAGATTTGACACCATAAAATAATAATTTGAGAAGGGGATGGTTTGTTCAAGTGGTTAGTGACATGTTTTGTTTCTAAAATGCCCAAGTACCTTTGTGTAGTTTTCAAGTGAATTATTGAAATCTTTTCTTGAAATGTCTTTAATAGTATATGTAGATAATATTTTTACTTTTAAGTGCCATAATATTAGAGTAATTGTTGCACAAAATTCCACTATAATAGAGTTTAAAGGAAGAAAAGATGATGGTGAATTTGAAAAGGTGTAGTTTTATTGTAAAGAATTAACATATTTGGACATTTTTGTACATGACTAAGTGTTGGAAATGGCCCTTTAAAATGTCAAGCACATTGAAGATTGGATTTCCTTAGAAAGTTTGCTTAAATAAAGGAATTTTCATGGATTAACGACTTTTATAGATATTTTATTCAAAAATTAAAGTCAACTGTTCCAATCACGGAGGGAATTAAGTGAGGAAAATTTTTATTTATTTTGGTATTTGTAGCAAAAAGGTCTGCATATTTTTTGTAGGAAAAGTGATTGAATATATAGTGTTGACACTTATGAATTTTGAAAAGATTTTTCTAATATGAGTAAAGAAACTATAGAATAACCAATACATTAACCTAGCTCAATTGATATCTTATACAACATTAGATTTGTAAGTGGGTATGGATTTTTGTCCACAAGGAAGACCCAAATTATCCTTGACTTGCACTCCTACAAATTGCATGTGATTGGAATCGGTTGAATATATATGCACCAAACCATGCAAATGAATTATTAATTACACAAGGTTGATATAATACACAAATTACAAAAATAAAGTACAAAAGAGAGATACAAATGAAGAAATGAAATATGGAGAGGAAGATTATGAATAAATATAGTGTTGATTACGGTGGACTAAACAAATAGGTACCCGTACTCCTCTTCAACGAGATTTTGGCCTTAAATATACTTCAGATTCAGATACAGATTCTTGATGAATAAATAAAACATCAAGAATCTGAAGTATATTTACCTGTAATCTTCTTCAATGAGATTTTGGCCTTAAATTTGTTGGGATGTGAAGCCCAACGATCACATGACCATTCACTTTCCTCCGTCTCTTCGTATTCAAAGAGCTCTCTATAAATGGGCAGTCATCTATTGTATTATGTATGTATTGTAGATTGGACATTTGGTTAATATATGGATTCCCTCCTTCGAGTGTGGACGTAGGCATATTGTCGAACCACGATAAAATGGTGTCTTTTGTGCTTTGTCTTCTGTGTATTGTGTTTTCATTTTGTTTCTCTGTTCGTTTAATATTTACAATTGGTATCAGAGCCTAGGTGACAGTAGAGCAGAGATGGAAGAAGATGAAGTCGATTTTGTCATCGATGAATTTCTTGGAAATTTAGGCTCAGTAAAGATTGATGCTGGGCCAGCAAAAGCTAAAAGAATTCACCATGTGCATTAGTGGTATGGCTGGGAAGATAAGCCTGGATCTGAACCATAAAAAGATTTAAGAGCTCTCAAATTTCAGCTTTATGCAATTCTTGAGCGCACGGGTGGTGTGCAACGTAAGAAAAATGTCATGAAAGAATTGCAGAAGAGGGAAAAGATAGACAAGTCTAGCAAGTCTGTCAAGGACCTGGTGATGGTCTATTATAAAATGGATTTCTATACTTCTGGGTTCAATCTCAATAATCTGAATGCTTTTGCTTCCAAAATTCATACAATGTTGTAGTTGGATAATGAAGAAGCACTTGTTCCTGGTGAATGATAGTTTGTGAGAGACTTCATTATAGAAGAAGATGAAAGGGTAGATGAAAAGTTCATTGCAGAAGAAGATGAAAACATAGACGCTTGCGAAGGATGCCCTAACCAATAGATATGTGCCCCCACTCCTAAGGGACTTGATCCAGATTTGGTTTCTATAACAGAGCGTACGGCTACTGTGAAACACAAAATTTTAGTTTTATCTAGAAAAGGAGGGTGGGGAAGAGCACATTTGCAACATAACTTTCATTTTCTTTAGCAGAGCAAGGCAAGCAGGTTGGACTTCTTGATATTGATATTTGTGGTCCTAGCATTCCCAAAATGCTTGGATTGGAAGGTCAGGAAATACATCAGAGCAATCTTGGCTGGTCTCCTGTGTATGTTGAATAAAATCTTGGTGTGATGTCAATTGGCTTTATGCTACCAGATCCAGATGAGGTAGCCATATGGAGGGGAACATGCAAAAATGGACTGATCAAGGAGTTTCTCAGAGATGTTTATTGGGGAGAATTAGACTATTTGATTATGGATGCTCCACCTGGGACTACCGATGAAAATATTTTTATAGCATAGTATCTGAAAGCAACTAATGTGGATGGTGCATTGATAGTGACTACACCACAGGAAATATCAATAATTGATGTTAGGAAGGAAATAATTTTTTTGCAAGAAGGTTGGCATTCATGTCTTAGGTGTCGTAGAGAACATGAGTAGTATTCAACAACCCATCTCAAGTTTCATATTTAAGAAGATTGCAGATGATGAGGAGGAGAAAGATTTGGAATGCAAAGAAGTAGCAGGAAGTTGTGTTCTTGTAAGAGGAGAAGATACTTTTGACTCCGATTTGATGTGGAGAAGACTCATTCGGAGTGTGCTGAAGAAAAGTCTAGAAAATTTGAGATCTTCTCAAGGTCTCGTTATTCTCTGAGATTTAGAATAGGAAGCAGGGGATGAAACAATGCATGATTGTGCCGATTGGACTTCATGGGGGAGATTGTTGGGATGTGAAGCCCAACGGTCACATGACCGTTCACTTTCCTCCGTCTCTTCGTATTCGAAGAGCTCTCTATAAATGGGCAGTCATGTATTGTATTATGTATGTATTGTAGATTGGACATTTGGTTAATATATGGATTCCCTGCTTCTAGTGTGGACATAGGCATATTGACGAACCATGATAAAATCGTTTCTTCTGTGCTTTGTCTTCTTTGTATTGTGTTTTCATTATGTTTCTCTATTCGTTTAATATTTAGAAAATTTGACAAAGTGAAATTAAACATCCATACTATACCTCCTTTAAAACATCAAGAATCTGAAGTATATTTATCCGTACTGGTCTTCAATGGGATTTTGGCCTTTAATTTTATGTTCTTGCAGAATAATGAATCATGAACTATCCTCGATAGCCAACATATTATTGCTTTATCTAAAAACAGCAAACCGGTGATAAGTTGGAAAACCATAGTATAAGAACAAAGCATCCAACAATGTATATCATTTCCTATAATCCAAGACTATCTATTCTTCCACAAGAAATATGCAAGCCAATTCCTTTGTAGTTCACGCACAACAAACAGGGTCCAATGATATCATCAAATTATCACAAGCGCAATCACATCCTGACTACTTTATATGTCTAGGTTTGATCTATTGGATCAGTGCTCGAGAAAGAAAAGATGACTTCTTTGGATGCAAGTTGACCGAGAATCGAGCCTCAATCCAACCGTTCACTCTTCCATAAATCATTAGCAAAAAATTCTGCAGCACAACGATAACAGAGTACTAATTCAGGAGATGAATTGGGTGAAATGCTGGAAAACAAGAGAGATCATTTCCATTCTTCTATTGCCAAGGCATCTTACACAGCACACGTTAACATCAATAAAGTTAACAACCACAATGTTAACAACTGTTGGGAGTCGTCTTCAATAGCGCGCTCGGACGACATTTTTCATCTACCACGGAAATGCAAAATGATAACAGATAAAGCAGACCAAATAAGAAGAACCAATCACATCACCATTTGTAAGCAAAGCACCTTTCTCTTGCAGTTCATCGTGAACGGAGGATTGGAATTTTTTTTGTTAATATGCACCATTTCAAAGACAATGTCGCCTCTTCACACCTTCTACATTGTCCACATTCGCTATGCAAATGAACTATCACTCGCCATCATCACACAGGTACAAGAACAATAGGCGGCTCTGATACTAAAATGTCAGAGAAGAGAGAGAACCACAAAATGTTCAATATTCTTTATTGATAGGCCCATAGAATTTATATAAGGAGAACAGTTATAATATTACCGTATAACTATATGACTGGGCAGGACAATAGTTATGTTAATAGCAATGTAATAGTTAACGCCAACACTTTTGTGCAATGTCTCCGAAGATGCAGAAGAATCTACATTCGCATTTGATTGAGGGCTGCACGGACTATGCTACGACACTCGAATCATATTTTGTGAGGAATATTTTGGCTCTATACTATATTTTCTAGCTTGCTTAGATGTGCAACTCAATCTTTTCAAATCTCTCTATTGGCCCCACTAAGAGTCTTGATGTTTCCCATATTCACCATAGCCTCGAAAAAAGGAGAAAGGATTAATATTATAGGTAGTAGCAAGTGAACTTAATTAAAGTGCAGTACACCTATCTATATTGTGATAATTTTCTAATAGATGAATAATTAAGAAAATTAGGTGCACTTATGTCTAAAGTGTTGCAAGGTGTGTACCCTTGGTCTCCTTGTGATGTATAGTGCAACGCTTGTATTTGTGACATGACCTAACTACCTCTCATGTCTATAAGTCTAACAGTTGTATTGGACATTAACATGTCAATGTTTTGGTGCAACGACAACCAACAATTGACATTAGAGCATAGGTAACAATTCCAAACCTTGTACTTGCATTTGGGGGATTGTTGCAAGGTGTGCACCCTTGGTCTCCTTTTGATGCGTAGCACACTACTTGTGTTCATGATGTAGCTTAATAACATCTCATGTCTATAAGTCTAGTGGTTCTATTGGGCATTAACAACTCAATATTTTGGTACAATGACAACCAACATAATAGAGATAGATTTCTACTGGCACTCTTGTTTCTATGAAGAAGACATGAGATTTTCAAAACTTCATGAATTTATGTGTTATATAGGGAAAAATAACATTGGAATTGGATTTAAAGAAGTTTAGGTTTTTTGTGCGGTTTATAAAATATATGTCAATGAATATTTAAGTTTTCAATGAAGTTGATATTCTTTTTTCTATTAAGAAAATAGACTTTTCAAAGGGAGAAGATACAAGGTGTTTTTTTAGGTATTGGTTGTCAATTTTCTTGAAATTTAGCCTTCATTGTGTTTATAAGATTGTCTTTTAGGAGTATTTCAAATTTGATGACTTGAGTATGAAGTCAAGTGAAAGAGCTTGATTTATATATAACATTTTTAAAGAAAAAGAGGTTATTGTCAATATTGCATTTAAATATTCTGAGGTTGCAAAATATTGAGTTCAAACTCAACATGGATTTGCTAGAAATTTAGTAGCATCTGAAAGTTTGTTATATTAGGAGAACTATTTGGTGTATATGTATTGAATTTAACAACTTTGAAAACACCAAATTTTATGAACTGCAAGAGGTTTCCAAGTCGTATCTTTTGAAGCATTGGATCATGTTTTGTGGTTTTTATTTGGAAATAAGGAAATTGGCGAAACATGAATTAATCAACCCATAAAAGATAAATTTTCATAATGGTTTCTATGTATCAAATGTTGTTAACCTATCATGTATTGAGCATAAATCCTCCAAAGACTAATCTAGAAATCGATAAAGCAAACATGGTCAATTTGGAGGCTATGGACATTGAAAGGTGGAGGAATTTCTATCATGTCAATAAAGCTTCTCGCTATGAGATGGTTCTTTTTATGAGAAGTGTTTTTGTATTAAGTTTCTTGCTTACTTTAGATTTTCTTTATGACGTAAAAATAATGAAGAATATATGTATTGTGAAAATTCATTTTGGAGGTAGGCTCAAGATTTTGTTTTGAGCTCAATATGAATTATTATCTAGTGACCTTTAGAGAATATTATTAAGAATTGTACCATTTAACAATTAGCACACAATGATAGAGATCTTTCGTATAGAATAACCATAAAAGAAAAGTGTCCTCATTCCTTTGGAAATTCCTCTCGAGACCTTGGAAATAATAGGTACGATTATTCAAATGGAAGATTCAAAGACCCTCGTCCTTCATTTGGATGCAAGGGCTTTAATGTTTGCCAATCAAGGGATTGGCATTCTAGATTGTCTGCAAATGGAATTTAGTACAGAGGTTTTATGTTGCCCTATTGAGATACTTGGAGGGCTTAATGCCTATTTTTATGGCATAAAGAAGGTCATAGAAGAAGAAACCACCCCATCCTTAGCAATAATAAGGATACTCATAAACAAAAATTGAGAAATATACATAATGAGACTCCATAATGCTTCCCAACATATTATTCCTAATCTTGAGCCACAAGTGAATAATTTGACATATTTAGTCATTTTTGAACAAGAAACACCCATCCCCATGAATGGAGACCATAGTTCAAATCTTTCCAAGAAGTTGGATGAGCTCAATAATTAATTGAAGGGCTTCCCTGTGACTATTAATTCCACTCGATCCTCCCTCTTCCGCTCTTCCTATTCATCCCCCTCCCATGCACTTGAATGACCAAAAAATTACTCTTGATAGGATCAGCAAGATCTCTGCCCCCATGGATGATCAACCCTTCTCCTTTTCCCGTTGTATTAAGAATGATCCCTTTTTCAATCCCACACCTTCCGTTGTGGGTGTACACTTCAAACCTACCCGTCTATTCATTAGGAGATGCCTCCTTAAAAAATGATCCCCTACTTGTAATGGTAGTTTTCAGATAAGAGATACAACTAAAGAGGATACTCCAGTTCCTCTACTAAATGTCATTGATATTGGTTTTGATAAATATGACTATGATTTTCTTGATCTATCATTAAAAAGGATTATGACTCAGAGGCTCCCAATCCAATTACTCTATATTGGTTATTTTGGCTGATGGTATCTCCTATGTGACAACCACCAACAAATATGTGATCTCTTTCCCTAATGTGGCTCCCCCTAAGGAAGATGGCAATAATGCAGAAGACACTTCCCCTTAGATAGAATCTTCTCAAACAAACTGGGCTATTATCTCTTATATGAACCTTGACAAGGAGAGAGTCAACAAAGAAATCATTGATGTCATTGACTCTCAGAAACATAAAAAGAGAGGTAGATCCAAAAAAAATTCCAAAGAAAAGAAAGGAGACAAACACTCTTTGGGGATTGAGAAATATTTTTCTTTTGAGAACAAGAGGAAGAGAGGGAGACCTATCGGCTCCACCAACAAGAAAAATTACATAGCTACTAAGGATCCACTTCCCAAGTGCAATAGGAGTTTCAATAATCCAATGGACACCACCTCGTAAATGATGAACATTAAACTGGTTAGATTGAATGTAAGGGATTTGGAATTCCTATATAAGAAATATATTATCAAAATTTTCCTCAATAAAAAAAAATAAAAGAAACTAATGTTTGGAGAAGTGAAAGCCACACATTTCAACCTAGACATCAACCAAAGATGCATGTGGAAGGATGCCAAATAATTCACTACCAGACATAGAAAAGACAAAGGAGGTGATGTTTTCCTAGTGGGCAGTAAGTGGAAATATTCAGTTGTAAGATATGGCCACTCTCCATGTAACAGAGTTGTGTGAGTGATCCTCAAAGAGAATGATAAGGAATTTGGGGTTTTCTCACTATATGCTCCTGTTGAATCTAGCAAAAGAATTCAAGTTTGGAAATGGATGTGTAGCTTAGAGAGCATACCTTGGATTATTGGTGGGGATTTCAACATGATTGAATGTTTCGAAGATAAGAAAGAAGGAAACATTTTTGGATGGAAGGGTGATGAACATTTAGTTTGGCAGAAGATGCTCAACAAAATAAACATTTCAGACCTTTTAGCTCATGATAAAGGGGATAACCATGGCATTTGGTTGACTTGGTGTAATTAGCAAAAGGGTGGCAAGAGGATCTATGGTAGGCTGCACATATTTTATGTTGGTAAATCAAAATTCAAATTTAGAAGGATTAAGGGGGAAGCAAAAGTTATGGTGATCCCTTACACCCTCTCTCATCATCATGCAATTATAAAGTAGATTTTCATTGATTCATACATAGTTGGAGGAAATTTTAAGAATGATTCTTTTTTTATTAACATCAAAGTGCAAGAGAATGATGCTATTAGAGAAGCCATTAGAATAATTAACCAATTCCACACAAGTTTCTTCCCAAATAATAGTTTCATTGAGAAATGGAACCAAAACATAGTAAGTTGGAGGGCTCTCTTTCAAACTTTTGGCAAAAATCTAGCCAAGGATGCTAGGGAAGAGGAATTAGAGCTTCATAATCATTTATTAACTGCTGAAGATAGGGTTTGAAACCATCATCAGATCACCATGCTATTGAAGTTGTTTCTTTTTCTTGAGACTCTCTAAGAAGGATCCAAAATATCAAGATTCAACGGGTCAAGGTAAGAGCTAGGACCAATTAGGTTTTCTATGGAGACAATCAATCCAAATTATTTTTTAGCTTCAATGAAGCAAGAAAAATAACAAATCTATAGGTATGATTTGGGATGGAGAAGATAATATCACCATCTATGAGGAGATTCTATAGGCCTTTACTCAATTTTACTCTCATCTCTTCTCCTCACATGAAGGGGGAATAGATATGGAGGAAACTAGAAGTAAGATTAAAAAAAACAAAAAAAATATACCAAAGAAAGTTAGTGAGGAGGAGGAATAAGAACTTAACACAGACATTTCCAAGGAACAAATTATATCAACCATCAAATCCTTGGGCAATGATAAGGCCCCTAGACATGATGGGATCCCTATTGAATTCTACAAATGTAACGTTGGATGGATTGAATAAGAGCTATATCAGGTCTACATAGAGGCAATTGATATAGGTTCTCTTGGAAAAGAGATGAGTGTAGGAACTATCAAATTGATCCCTAAAGATGGAGATAATGTACTCATTAAAATTTGGAGGCCCATTACCCTTCTAAATGCCTCTTACAATTTTTTTTCTAAGATTACTATCCCTACACAAACATACTTTGTTAAAGGCTTGTATATACAAGACAACCTACACACATATTGGGAAGCCCAAGATTGGGCTAAAGAATCAGGACATGAAGCTTGTATTCTTTTGATAGACTATAAAACACTCTACAATATAATTAAGTGGGGATTCATCTGGTTAATCATGGAATGCTTGTGTTTTGCCTCTCAATTTTAAATGATGGTTAAGGTGCTTATGGCTGACGCAAATGCTATAGTGGAAGTTAATGGTTGCAGGTTCCAAGGTATTATTCTTTCTAGGTCTATAAGGCAGGTTTCTCCTCTAGCTCCTGAACTTTTTGTTATTGTTGTCGATGCCCTATTTTACCTTCTAAGAGACAAATCCATCTCTCTAAAGGTTAAAGTTGTTTTTCTTCCCAATGAGGAGGATTGAAATAATGTATAATTTGCAGATGATACTATTTTCCTAGTAGATTGCAATGAAGGAAATGTGGGCAATCTTATGGACAAATTTGAATTCTTTTGTATATCCTTGGGAGTGAACAAGATCCTAATTAGTGGATAAAATAGATAAATGACATTTGGTACAAAATGGTGGAACCAAAGAAAGTTTATTTTTTATGGAGACTACTATTGCACAAACTTAACATTAAATGGTCTAATGGGGATCAGAACATCTATTGTTTTTTTTAAAGTGCCCGAGATTGTTTATCATTTTCTTTTAATGTATGATAGCAAAAGAAATCTGGAATCTATTTGGTTTTTCTATCAATGGAAACATCAGTAGTTTAGAGTTGTTAACTAGTCATGTCCTGACCTTTAGGAAAACATGCAATATTCCTTTTATCTTGTAATTCTTTGGAAATTCTTTGCATTATTTGGAAGCTTACAAATGACAACTTTTTAAATGGAAGGAGTAGATCCCTTACTGAGTCTCAAAGAAGACTCATTTTGTTTAATATTGAACTGCATGTATCCATTACAATCAGATTGAAATGGAAAACGTTTGAAGATCTTCTATAACATGACATGGTCAGGCTTGGAAGATGGGAGATATCCCATTGGCACACATGGGTGAAGAGAACAATGGAAAGAAATTAGCTTGAAATTGCATTGGACAACTTTGTAGCTGAACTTAACACACTCAAAGAGAATCAAAACAAGGAGGCAGAAGAACAACTAGAAGTCATTCCCCTTGCAGACATCCCACCGACACAAGTAAAGGTTCCTGAACACCCATTGATAGATGAGACATTGAGTAACAACTCCCATACATATTGTATTTTCTATTGTATTTCCATACTCATATATGTATAGTGATATGATGTAAGAGGACAGTCACTTAGTTTCTTCTTTTGTATTATATATATTATGGGATGCCTATGTGAAAGGTAAGCATAAACTGTATATGTTTTGATGTCTCTGATCAAACCTACCTACACTTAGATTGTAAGATTTTGAACCAAATATATCTAATAAAAAAAAGATACATACTAGTATATAATCTAATTGTACCATTTGAAAAGGTAGTATGATATGATTAAATTAATTGTAAACAAAAATTTGCACATAAGTTTAATACAACTACATAAATATGTATTTATATATAAATTTGAAAGTAAACAATAAAATTAAACTTATATGAATACTATAACAATATTTATTAAAATCATTATTTTATTAATTCTTTTATCATTGAATTGATCCTAAAATGAACAACATAATATAACCACATAAACAATAAAAAATGCAACCCTATTAATTTAAATAAATAATTGATTGTTTCAAAAGCTCATTATCTATTAATATATAAATATTTAAATGATTATGACAAACTCCTAATCAATCAATACATAAATAAATAATTGTTTATGACAGAAATTAATAATCAATGAAAAAGTCACATGTGTGCCCTGACTATGGAGAAAGTCGTACTTGTTTATGTTGAAAGACACAAATTACTCCATTTAATAAAGGCAAGACCTAGAAATAAGTAAGCTAGTTAGGCACATCTTTACTTTTTAGAGTTGAATTTCTGACTTTTGTGTATGTTTTTTTCACTGTTCAAAAAACAAATATTAGTGTAGGCATATCTTTACTGTTCAAATTATTGATATTTTGTTTCACGTACAACCTCCGTAAACAGTAATTAAATAGCCAATCTGACTACACGGTTTGTTGAAATCACGAGTGCTTAACAGTTTGTGGGACCATGCATGTTTAAATAGCCATTTGAGTTTGACGGATAACCTAGAATGATGGAAATTTTTCATCTAGAACCAATCTTCATTGAAATGCACATTCAACTCTTTTCATATTCAACTGCCGCCCTTGATATAAGGAAACCTGTGGGTTTTATTTAAGCTTTTTCAGATTTGACCCTGTATTGTTTAAGTTTTAGGTTGGACACGTACAAAATTACAGCTTGACTATGAAATCTGATAATATTTAGGTAGAGTGAAATTGACATAACATAAAGAGATCAAGGATTGGAAAGATGCTGGGTCTGTTAGATGTGTTGTATTCTTCAGCTGAATACATCCCTTCCTCCACCAGAAACATACCATTAATGCTCAGGCAGTTCTCTCTTCTAGCTCGCAGACTCTTCTCCTGTCTTCTAAGGACTGCTGAGGATATGCGGGACTCTTATATAAGGCGATCTGATCTTCAACACCACTTCTGGGTAGGATATAATGGAAGAAGGGGTTACATCCCCTGGAATAATCTCACAGCGACCAGCTTAGTTCCCTGAGCTAACCACAAAATCTTGTCTAGAGTGTATGTAACGTTGTAAATGTTATATGATGTTTGGTTATTGAAAGTTATAGTACAAGGGTGAAGATTATTACCTAGAACCCCATGTCCGTGTACAGAGTTTACTGTTGTTGTACACAAGGGTTTTTCCCTTTGTAAATAGTATCCCTAAAACGTTTGATTGACTGCATACTGGTTTTGAAATGTAATAAAAGGGTTTCATAGATTTTGATCCAAACTTGTTTTACGAGTATTATGCTCTATGGTTAACACTGAATTGCTCTCGAATCTCGATCACCGGGAGAGTTTCTCAATAAGAAGTTTATTTAATGAGCTTAGTGATTCTCATATATCAATTTTTAAAAATTCCTGAAATTATAATGGTTGTTTTTAAATTTGATTTTGTATTAGTTTTTGCATTAATATTTTAGATTATATTCTTTGAATTATCACAATAATTAATTAGTATAATTTTCAATCAGAAATCTACATATCTGCTGGACAGGACAAATAGAAGGAAAAATAATTATGTTTAAAATTTGTTTAAGATTTAGTTTAAGAGCGACAGATTCATATAATATACCACCCTTGCTGTTTAAGAAATAGTTACTATAGAGAACAAAATTAAATATTGAAAAAGTCTACCATTTCAAAAAACAAAAACCAGAATTTGTTGTTTGTGCTAATTGTTGAGTTTCTCCAATACAGTTGTAGGTTGTTTCTGACTGTAAGCATTCAATTTCATTCAACAATGTACTTTTTGTACTTTCCTTTTTGTTCTATCACTTATTATTATTCAGTTGATTCAAAGAAAAAACATCAGATTTGAAGTCTCCAATTTTACAAGTCTTCAAACTCTTCACTTTCACGGTATATATCTTTCCGTGTACAGCATTGAAATAGTAATAACAATCCATTTATTGGCCCTTTCTTAGGACATTTTTTCTAATTTTTATTTTGACATTATTTAAATCAGTATTTGATTGTTTAAAAGGTGAGCAGTTTGACTTATGCACCACCCTTGCCGAATTCTAGTTCACCCTTCTAGTTTTATTGTACCGTAGACCTTTTAGTTCAATACAGATATTTTAAAATTATTATATTTGCTTATTTAACAAAGATACTATTTTAAAAGTCTTTACATTAATTTTTTATAAGATATATGAGTGTTTAATTTTTTTATTTTTTATTTTTACTATTAAGGTTAAGATTATTTAGATAATTTTTATATTGCTAAAAGTTATAAGAGGATTTTTTAATCTAGATTATGTAAATGGTTTAAATATTAGAAAGGAGAAAAATTTATGAATTCAATAGTCTAACAATGATTTGAATCTTGATGAAGACAACAATAATGTTTTGATTAGGAGGAAAACAGGTTTTGAAAGGGCCTGAAACCTTTTGTAAGAAACATAGAACCATCGAAACAGAGAAGGATAGAAAGAAAGGACAACTAGGAAGGGACAAAGGCCAGCTCCCAAGGAACATAAACAACTAGAAAGGTCCATAGACCAGAACCGGAAGAGTCACCGAATATTGTTGAGAAGATCAACCGCTTTAGACACCAGGAGGTCCATATTGATTGCAGAAGCCTTGAGATTATCAATATATTTTCCAGTTCTCATGGGGTCTGCTCCAGGGTCATCAACACCATTGTGGACCGACTCATTATAATCTTTGCTCTTGTCCAAACTGTTGATAAGGAGATTGACTTGGTTTGTCGACGCCTGAAGGATCTTACAACTTTATTCCCCAATAAACCTAACCATGGCCTCCATAGCCATAAGTATCTAATCCATGACTGCAACTCTAGAATCTATAGATGCCAAAGCCATGTAACATTTAGAGATGTTTTTGTTCATAGCAGAAAATTAGGAGTCGTAAGCTTTGATAATCCCATAAGCTTTATTCATGGCATTAGTAGGATCATTCAAAAAACCTTCGAAAGGTTTATCACCCAACCACAAAGTTTCTAGAATATTAATTCTAGCAACCATTCCTACATTACTATCTTTCAAACTAGTCAACTCAGTGAAAATCTAGTTTAGGGCATCCTTAGCTTGCTCCATTCCATAGGCATGCTTCTTAGAAGAACCCTCCTTCCCATAATCAGGCTTAAGATCCACTCCTTTACTAGAGGGGTTGTCCTTAAGAGAAAACCTAGGAGCACAAGCCTAAAAATCCTCTAAAGGCCCATGGGCAGGGCTACCCAAAAGGATTTTATGGATTCTCAGTTGCTTCTTACCCTTCTTACGATCGTCATCCAACTTATCATCAAAAACCTCCCAATCCTCAGTCATATCATCATCACCTTCTGAAGATGAATCATCCAGAATAAATGACCTTCTTTTTCGTCAAGCATAATTCTTGGATGAAGAAACAAGACCATTGGTAGAACCTTTACGGTTTTTTTTAGGGTTCCCATCACTCTCCTGTGATGACTTAGTCTCATAATCTACATTTGTATCCCAGTCCTCCCCGTCTTCTTCATCTTCCTCCTAGTCATCATCACAAGAGTCTGAGGGCTTCACAGTTTGGGGCTCAACAATGTTAGGTGTAAAATTCTCATAGATGAGGAGCGTAAGGCTCTCATGCATTGCTGGGTTTCCTTGAGGATTCTCCTGAGCATCTTTGATGCTGACATTCAAGGAGTTGAGAAGATAATATGGGAGATAAATCTTATTGCCATAGAGGAAATGAGTGAGGAGCACAAAATGGTACCCGTAAACCCTAGAGAACCTATCATCTAGATTAATGTACTACATAACTGCAAAGATAACTCTACGCCACACCTTTTTTATGAATTTTAGAGAGTAATAGGTCTTCTTCTTACACTTAACCAACATGACCTTCTCATCCTCCTCTTTCGGGAGTCTTTTGATCACACAATCATTGAGATACCTCTCTCTATAAAAGTTTCTCTCACCTCTAGGGAGGCCTGTAACCTTGACTATGATCTCCTTAGTAATTTTAATATTCTAGTGCCACCCAAATAAATCCTCTGGTTTTGCTAGTTTTTAATGAAGTAATTGGTGACAATAGTGTTCCTCACATGAAGTTTTTCCATATACCGAGCCAGACCACCCTTTTTGAGAAAGTTCTTGAGTTTATCCTTATTTTTCCAATTCTCACAAGAGAAGGGTTTCATCCTTTTCTCGTTTCCTCCCATCTCGGCACTCCATATGTCTTTTAGAGAATTGAAGAGCTTAATCTTAGCAGTAGGGTTAGGAAGAAAAGCCAACTTCCAATTTAAAACCACAAAAATAGAAAAAAAAAAAAAAAAAACATGTTGTCCCATATGCCAATAATATCCTGAACTGTTGCAAGCACCCTTGACATCACTATTTTTAAATAGATTAATCCTCCTCACGTTAAATTTCATCATTAAATTGAGTTGCAAAGGATCCATATGTATGATTGAACATATCAACAAAATTTTAATCTTGTGCGAGATATCCATCTCACTCTACCATTTTATGGTGTCACTCAAGTTCACAGTTACATTGGAAAACTAGTCAGGAACCACATTTACTTCCCTAAATTCATGTGAGATATGACATAAATTAAAGTCCTTAATAATATCTTTAGCCTTGATGATAGTATTATGTATAGTCCAAGAAGGGGGACAAATACCTTTCAAGCAATTAATAAGGTTGGTAGAGTCTCCCTCAATCTAGACCTTTGAGGAATTAAGATCGTTGGCCAATTTTATAGCTTGGTAAGCTTCCATAGCTTCAACAAGAAGGATAGATTGAGAAATAATGGGTGTAGAAATCACAGCTAACAAGTTTCCTCCCTCATCTGTTATGACACAACCATAGCCAACAACCCCTGAGTTTCTTTTAGAATCCCCATCAAAATTATCTTTACCCATCCAGTGGGAGGGAAACTCCATACCGCATTTTCTCTAGTTTTTTTTAGGAGTTAGGCTAGTCATTTTAGTATTCACCTTCCATACTTTGCAATTGTCCTCTTCAAAAGGAGAAGCCAAAAGATGGAGGTCATGAGATATGTTGACATTTACAAAGATAGCCCTCACAATTTTAAACCCCACCACATCAGGAGGAAGATCAATTTCATGGAAATGTGTTTGTTTCTCTCCTTCCAAATTCTCCACAGAGTGTGAGGAAGAATAAAATTCCAAAGGATCTTGAGACTCCTCCCTCTGAAGGGACAACACCATCCCATAAATAACTCCTGAATGTTATTGGGAAAGATCCAACTAATGTTGAGGGAGGATAAGATCTTCAACTAGATAGAGACAACAAAAGGATAGTGGATGAAGACAATAATAATGTTAAGGTTAACTACTACACCATATTCTCAATGGTGATATATAAGCGCGTGTTTTAAATTAATATCTCTCAAAATTTTTGAATGGATGAAGACATTTATATTTCAATATGCATTTTGGTCATGTGTAATCTCCTCTTTATAAAATAGGATTTAATTTTAATTAATAATATAAAAATAAAATAAAATATAAATAATAAATAATAAATATATAGATAAATAATAAAAAAGTATTATAATATAATTATATTTTAATTAACTTAGTGAAAGGTCAAGGCATACATAGTGAAGAATTTGATTCCCTCAACATAAGATATAAAAGGGAGAGGGAGGAAGAAAAAAAGAGGAGAGCATAAAAATTAAAGAACGATTGATAAAAGAAGAACGGAATGTGAAGAAAATATGGAAGTGACTCTTTCATAGGGAAGGGGTGATGAAGGGTTGTAAACATTTCAAAGAGTTGTAATTATTGTGGTTTGTGACTCTTTGAAAAGGTTGTAATTATGAAGGGTTCTACTATTCTAAAGAGGCACAACTATGAATGGTTGTGACTCTTCTACAAAGGGACAACTATGAAGGGTTGCAACTGTATCGAAGGGAAAAAATATTGAAGTGTTGTGACCATTGGAAAGAGGCAGACATGATGAAGACGTGTGTCTCCCACACATTGGAAGATATAAAGGGGAGAAGGTTTCATTTTAGGGGGACATCGAAGACACATCAATTTGGGGAATAATATATTACTCTCAAAAGAAGTAATGAAAAGTGCTCATTCAAATCAGCAAGCATGTCCCTAATAGATCACCCTAAACTAAAATTAATATATATTTGATTCTTTTAGCGTTAAATTTATCTTAAGAATAACAACATATACAACATTAGTAATAAAAAATGTAAACCTATTAATATAAATAAATATTTGATTATGTCAAAAACTCATATTCCATTAATATATAAATACTTAATTAATTATGACATAAATTCACAATAAATCAATACATAAATAGATAATTGATTACTACATAAACACATAATCAATGTAAAAGTCATATGTGGGCCTGACAATGGATAAAGTCATACTTGTTTATTGTAAAAGACAACAATTACTCTCTCTTATAAACGCAATACCTAGAAATGGGTAACCTAGTTACTTCCTTTCTACTGAAATAGATTGATATTTTCCTTCACGTGTTCCCTCTGGAAGCAACACCAAGATAGGTTATAGTACTATACATATTCTGAAACTCGTCAGTGCATGACAGTTTGTGGGACTTGTGTGTATAAATAGGAATTTGAGTTTGACGGATAACCTAGAATTATTGAAATTTTTCATCTACAACTCATCTTCCTTAAAATCGGCATCCAACTGTTTTCATATTCAACTGCCACCCTTGATGTATGGAAATCAGTGGGCTTCAAAGCAGTTTAGTTTTGACCTTAATTTTTTAAGGTTTTTAGGATGGAAAGGTACAGAATTACAGTTTGACTATTAAATCTGATAACATTTAAGTAGAGTGAAATTAACATAACATAGACAGATCATGGAATTGAAGCATGTTGGGTGTTTTAGATGTGTTTTATTCGTCCGCTGAATACAGTCCTTCCTCCTCGGGAAACATAGCATTAATATTCAGGCAGCTTTCTCTTTTAGCTCGCAGACTCTTCTCCTGTCTTATGAGGACTACTGAGGATATGTGGGATTCTTATATAAGACGATCTGATCGTCAACACAATTTCTGGGTGGGGTATAATGGAAGAAGTGGTTACATCGCCTGGAATATTCTCACAGCGACCAGCTTAGTTCCCTGAGCTAACCACACAATCTTTTCTAGAGTGCATGTAACGTTGTAAATATGATATGATATTTAGTTATATAAGTTATTCTACAAGGGTGAAGATTGTTACATGGAACCTCATGTCTGTGTACAGAGTATACTGTTGTTGTACACAAGGGTTTTTTCCCTTTGTAAAATATTCTCCATTAAACGTTTAATTGAATACATAATGGTTTTGAAATGTAATAAAAGGGTTTCACGGGTTTTGATCCAAACTTGTTTTACGAGAATTATGTTCCATGAATGTCGATCACTGGTAAAGAGTTTCTCTAACAGAAGTTTATTTGTTGAATTGTGTGGTTTTCGTATATCAATTTTTAATAATTTATGAGAATTATAATGATTGCTTTTAGATTTTAGATTTGATTTTGCAATAATGTTTTGGATTATATTATGTGATTTATCATGCTAATTAAATAGAATGATTTTCAATCAGAAATCTATTTATCTGTTTGTCAAGTGCAACTATAAATAATCATTTTTAAGATTTGCTAAAGATTTCTTTTAGGAACGAGAAACTCTTATAATATTTAACACTTACTAACACTTCCGTTTAAGATATAATTACTATTGAGAACAAAATTAAAAATTTGAAAGGTCTTCTATTTAAAAATAAATAAAAAATCAGAATTTGTTGTTTGTGCTAATTGTTGGCGTATGTGACTGACGTGGACCTCTAGCTAGTCACTCTTCTAATCTCTCCTGTCATTTAATGCAGCTACTTCACCCACCACATTTACTCTTTCTTCCTTTTATCTTCTTTCTTTCTCTTCTTCCATGCATCTAGACTTCATTCTAGGTTTTTTTGGAAACTTCTTCTTTTCTTAGCAGTTTAGATTTGTAAAGAAAAATACTCTGTTTTTAAGTGAGAAGATGTGAAGTCTCTGTTTTGGGAAGATAGAGCAAAGGCAGCTCTGTGAAATTCTTTTCATGTAAACAATATTATGATTGCAGGGATAATATAAAAATCTATTCTCTGTTTATTTTGCTTGGTCTTCTGTGGTATTTCTTTGTTCTATTTTTTCCTCTATTTTCAACAAAGTGGTATCAGAGCAGGTTGAAGAGAAGGGTTCTACTGGAGGTTGAAGAGCAGGTTGAAGATGAAGTTGATTTAGCGGAAATTTGAAAGAGTTTCAAAGTATCAAAGTCAGAAACCCAGTTCATTGAAAAGGGCAAGATTGAAGAAAATAGAAAAAAGGGTTTTGCTTCAAAGACAAATTTCATTTTGAAGAATCATGGCTGGAACTAGTGGAAGTATTTCCCAACCTCAGACTCCAATTTTTAATGGAAAAAATTATGAATATTGGACCATAAAAATGAAAACCCTGTTTTGCTCTCAAGGTATTTGGAATTTTGTTGAAAATGGGTTTCCTGAACCAGCAAATCAGCAGGCATATCAGGCACTTTCACAAGTTGATAAAGATTTACTAGAAGAAAAAAAAAGAAAAAAGATGCAAAGGCACTATTTTTCATTCAACAAGCAATGGAGGAATCAATTTTTCCAAAGGTTGCAGCTGCCACAAGATCAAAACAAGCATGGGATAGTTTGCAAACAGCATACCAAGGCACAGGCAAGGTAATAATGGCAAAATTGCAAATACTTAGAAAGGATTTTGAAAATCTACAAATGAAAGACTCAGATTCAATAGACACATTTGTCACTTATGCAATGTCAATAGTAAATCAGCTAAGGTCCTATGGAGACACTATTGAAGATCAAAAGATTGTTGAAAAA
>MU224061.1:3389989-3412301 GCA_018584345.1 Thuja plicata
CACAAGGCAAGACTAGTGGAAAAAGGTTTTACACAACAACCGGGTATAGACTTCAATGAAACATTTGCACCCGTGGCAAGACTGGATACAATAAGAATGGTCTTATCTATTGCAGCTCAAAACAAATGGAAAGTTTATCAAATGGACGTCAAATCGGCATTCTTAAATGGCATTTTGGAAGAAGAAGTGTATGTAAATCAGCCACCAGGTTATGAAGTTTTGGGACAAGAACATAAAGTATACATATTGAAAAAGGCATTATATGGTTTGAAGCAAGCTCCTAGAGCTTGGTACAGCAGGATAGATTCTTATTTTGTGAACAATTGTTTTAACAAGTGTGGCAATGAACCAACTTTGCCTGTCAAAGTGAATGATGAAGGAGAAATTTTGATAGTTTGTTTGTATGTAGATGATTTGATATTCACAGGCAATATGTCAATTAGCTCATTCAAAGAAGCTATGAAAAAGGAATTTGATATGACTGATTTGGGCCTCATGAGATACTTTCTTGGCATGGAGGTAAGTCAAAATGATCAAGGAATTTTCATATGTCAAAGCAAGTATGCTAATGATTTGTTGAAAATATTTAAGATGAAAAATGTGAATTCAGCTCCTACACCATTTGTAATGGGTTTGAAGCTTAGTAAGGATGATCAAGGTCCAAGTGTAGATGCAACTTTGTTTAAAAGATTAGTGGGCAGCCTCATGTATTTAACCTCCACAAGACTGGATATCATGTTTGGTGTTAGTCTCATTTCTAGATTCATGGACAAACCAAAAGAGTCACATTGGAGAGCTAAAAAAAGAATCTTGAGATACATAGCTGGAACAAAGAATTTTGGGATTTTGTATTCTTTCTCAGATAATTACAAGCTGATTGGATATACAGATAGTGATTGGGGAGGTAGCATGGATGATAGAAAAAGAACTTCTGAATATATCTTTCATCTAGGTTCCAGTGCTATCTCTTGGGCATCAAAGAAACAACCAATTGTCACTCTCTCATCAGCTGAAGTAGAATATGTAGCAGCCACATTAGCATCTTGTCAAGCAATTTGGATGAGGAGAGTACTTTCAGATTTGGGGCATCATCAACAAGAGCCTACAAAAATCTATTGTGATAACAATTCAACAATTGCCTTATCTAAAAATCATGTTTTTCATAAACGGAGCAAACATATTGATACTAGATATCATTTTATAAGAGAATTGGTAAACAATGGTGACATATATCTTTAGTTTTGCAGGTCCAATGAACAACTAGCTGATATTTTCACAAAACTACTAGCAAAGAATGTTTTTGAGCATCTTCAAGAAGGAATTGGTATTATAGAAATACATGGTAGTGAAGATTAAGGGGGATTGTTGGCGTATGTGACTGACGTGGACCTCCAGCTAGTCACTCTTCTAATCTCCCCTGTCATTTAATGAAGCTACTTCACCCACCGCATTTACTCTTTCTTCCTTCTATCTTCTTCCTTTCTCTTCTTCCATCCATCTAGACTTCATTCTAGGTTTTTCTGGAAACTTCTTTTCTTAACAGTTCAGATTTGTAAAGAAAAATACTCTGTTTTTAAGTGAGAAGATGTGAAGTCTCTGTTTTGGGAAGATAGAGCAAAGGCAGCTCTATGAAATGCTTTTCATGTAAACAATATTATGATTGCAGGCATAATATAAAAATCTGTTCTCTGTTTATTTTGCTTGGTCTTCTGTAGTATTTCTCTGTTCCGTTTTTTCCTCTGTTTTCAACACTAATTTGTGAGTTTCTCCAATACAGTTGTAAGTTTTTTTCTGACTGTAAGCATTCAATTTCAACTTGCATGGAAAGAAAGGGTGTGGCATCCCTGGTCGTTGACATCTAATATCCTTCAACTTGCATGGAAAGAAAGGGGAATAAATTGCATTCGCCGGGAAGTTTATAGGAAGGGGATAAAATAAACAAGATACACAGTGCACGGTGGAAGCCTGGTCACAAACATGACCAGTGCATTTTCTTAAAAGAGTGTCCAAAGCCATTTCTCGAAAACCATTTTCTGCAGATTTTGAAATCCTTGAAGTCCCTGAGATGATATCTCTTGACGCATCAAACTAGTTCCCTTGTTTGTGCTTCCGCATTGTGCAAACAGATCTACTAGAGGGAGGAATATTGACAAGCAGTTGGCTTGCCGCATCTCAATGGTCTCTTGATTAATACAAACCCTAAATTGAACTCTACTACCGAGGTATTTATTAGATCAAATGAATCCATGATGCGGTAGTTCGACCAGATATTTGGAATTTATAATGCCCGAGGAGGCCGCAGTTGGATATCGTTGGAATTTATAGGAGGGTTTTTATGGAATGGTAATGGAAAGGAGCGTTGGACAGCTCCGACAATTAATAGGGCAGTTGTAAAGAGATCAGACAGTGCTTCTAGAAATTTTATAACTATTATGAATATAGATCTCGAGCTTACCGTTTTATTAGGAAGCTTATCTTAATGGTGATATCTATTTTAATGGGACATCATTATATCATCCTGGTTTAAATCAATTGTACCATTTCTTTAATCAGAAGGTGACGCCTTTAAGACTTAATAAACATGTAATAGATTTATATATTAGGATATAATTAAGGTAATAAGAGGATTGAAGGCTAATATTATAGTGTGAAATGAATACATGTATATCGTTTGTTAGATTTTATGGCTAATTGTTTGCGATATATATGATCTAGCTTAATTTATGATGTATGATCTTCAATTTGAACAATATTTAGAAGTATATACATAGGATGTTGGTAAGACATCCATGTAAAGTTTGAACATGGATGAAAATTTTATACTTTCCGCTTATTAAACTGGGAATCAAATTTATAAATGTTTCCTTTCTATTAAGCGGGAATCACTTATAGGAACCTTGGATATGAAAAATGAGAGAAATTAAAGATGTGCGATTGTCCACTACTTAGATAATTGTAAGATGTTTGAAAATTATGACCATAAAGGAATTTGTGTCTTTTGAAGATTAGAAAATTATTACGTAGCCTTGATGTCACTATG
Organism: Thuja plicata; assembly: GCA_018584345.1. Classification (NCBI taxonomy): domain Eukaryota; kingdom Viridiplantae; phylum Streptophyta; class Pinopsida; order Cupressales; family Cupressaceae; genus Thuja; species Thuja plicata. Next base: position 3,393,030 of record MU224061.1, read on the forward strand.
TTTGATAAATAAAAATGTAACAATATAATAGGGTTATAATAATTTGCATTTCATAATCATCTTTGTAACCTTTAATTTTTAGAAGGGAATAAAGATGTTTTAGTGTGTTTATTTAATTTATTTACACTTAGGCATATTAAGCCTACTTAGTCATCCCTTTTTATTTGACATTTGTTCACACAAGTTGTCGTCATTTACAAGTTGTTTTCATAGGTGTCGATTCTATTTTTTCACCCCATCCTAGTTTAGTGGGAGGAAACTCACCATCACTCATTGAGTGTTGGGTTTGAGTTATGATTCGACCCAATCACTCTTCCTTTATGTAGATTTCATCTCCAAGTCATTGGATGGTTGACTTTGCTCTCATTTTGTTATTGTGCTTCATTTTTATCTCTTATAGATCTTGGAATTCTGTGAGGTGTTATATATAATTAGTCAACTCTTTATGCATTCTACCATGTCGGTATCTAGAATTACAAGTAGCATTTAATTATAAATGTCAAGTGCAAAATTTTTTCTAGTCCAAGAACCATGTATCATAGGAATAATGGGTCATAGAACAAGAAAAATGAAACCTAAATGGGTGCTAGCAAGAAGTTGAGTCCACTTTTTGGGCAAAAAGTGGAAGTGTTTTCCCTGATTTTCAAATTGTCTATCAATTGATGTCAAAATTTGAGGCACTTAAAGATTGAATATCAAAAAAATCCACTAATAGAAAATGTAGTGCTCAGAGTCTATTTTTCAAATATGTAATTTATTTAAATACCCACATAGTAGAAAATATATTTAGTAGGCATGTTTAAAAACCTCTTTTTCAAAATGCCTATTTTAGGACCATACCCCGCATGTGTACGACCACCCTATTTTGAAGTAAATAAATGAATTTTTCTAAATCCTTTTGGGGGAAAGTACCTAACACATCAAAGATTGGTCAGAATATTTTTACTTTTTTTTAATTGAATATTTTTTTTTTATTAATTTTTAATTGACTATAAAGCAAATTTTCAAAACCTCTCGTGTACGACCACCATAATTTGATGAAAATTTTACTTTTTTGAGAAATTTTTTTTTTATTTTGAATAGAATTCTATGTAGATTGGTCACTTATAATTCATTTTTTCAAAAACCTAAAATCAAAAAAATTATTAAAGTTTTAGTGAACCTTACTATTTTAAGTTTAGGTACCACTTTTGATTAATAAATATTGTAAAAATAGTAAAATTTATCATATCACTATAAAATTTATATTTTTGAAATCTAGACAGTAATATCTCTAATGGGTTTTAATTTCATCAAAAAATTCGATTAGGAAGACCCTCAAAAAATTACGGCAAGACAAAAATCTAGTGTTCAAATGCCTTAGCCATTATTTTGGAGGTCCAAGCATAGGCTTGGTCCTACCAAACCTGTCCCAAACCAAAATCCAATGCAAATTGTGGTTTGGTAAATTTAAATTTTAAAAAATGGGCACACGTTTAAAAATGTGTACCCGTTTCTTAAATGTAATAAATCGGAATAAAAAAATGATTTTTTTTAATAAAAAGAAAAATTTAAAAAATGGACACCCATTTTGAAAAAAAATGGGTACCCATTTTTTGAATTTTGGATCGAGTGTCCGAGCCAAAGACGGGTGCCCTTTTTTTCAAAATGGGTGCCCGTTTCTAGCGGTAGTTTTCAAGCCCACAAGACTTCCGCGGAATTGGCACTCAACTTCTTGCACTTACCCAAATGTTAAGAATATTAGTACCACTAATATTATAGAGTGTACATATTATAGGAAGACACACATGTAGCATTTCCAATTGCCTCAAGTGTGACTCAAACACTAACCACACTTTGATGCATGTTTGTAAATATGGACATGTCTATGAGAATTAAAGATTGATTTAAGTAGATTTTTTACGATGATTTCCTAAATTTTTATGATAATCAATATTATTGAACCCTATTGAACTAGGATTACACTTGAATACTTGGGGAGGTTTTAAATAATCTTGCATTAAATATCAATATTATGACTACATGATATTTATTGGCCTCTTAAGTACAATAAAATTGATAGAGGAACTACCATGGGAACCAAGAAGGGTACCATGGTTGTGTTGGATGATTGTATGTGTGTGTAAGAATTGTGCCTAAGAAAAGGTAACACCAATGTTTTTGATTGTAGGTAAAAATAGGTTTTAAGGGGACCCGAAACCCCTTACAACCATTACAAAAAAGACATAGGTGATAAGTCCACTAAACTGAAATATGACTGAAGCCTAGCCTGCGAAACCCAGGACCAACATAAAAAATAGAAAACAAAAACTAGAAACTAGCTAAAGCACCAAGCAACTAAAAACCAAAACATGAACCGGCAAAAAAGTAGGAGAACAACAGGACCTGGGAAAACTCTAGAATAGTGTCCTTCACTTCCTTCTTAGCCTCATACATCTTCTTGATAATAACATTGAAGTCTGAGAGTTCCAAGATCCTCTATTGGAATTTCTTCTTTTTACCAGAATGCATTCACTTTCCCAGACCAACATCCTCTGTTTCATCTTTATCATCCTCAATCTTCATGGCTAGAGACCCAACATCCAACTCTTATCTGATGGTGTTAAAGCACTCCATATCAGAACCTATAAAAGGGTTGTTATCCTTCATGTGCTTCTTCAGAGTGTTCTCCTAGATGTCAAATATGTCTCGCATATTCTTCATATTATTCTCCTCCTCTTTTTCCTTATTACCATCAATCCTGGCAGACCTAGAATCCAAATTTCCCTGAAGAAGATCAACTCTTGCAGAGAGGAAACAAAAGTTGAGATGGAGGCTTTTTTTTTTCGTTGAAGACCAATTTCATAAGGTGGAATGAGTACATCGACATCGCCTTCACAGTTTGGAGAACTCCAAAAGGGGGTTTAATTTTTTCATTCATGTCATCTTGAAGGAGTTGCACATTATGTTCCTACATTTCAACCGTTCTAGAAAAATGAATATACATAGAACTAGAAGGTACATTACCCTTCTTAGCAGCATCCAGACAAGGGGTATTATCCTCCTTCCTCACTGATTGCACCTCCATGACCACTTCAAGCTTCAGAGAAATGGGAACATCATGATCCTCAGAGCTAGTATATTTGACCAATATAAGAACTTTCTGACCATCCACACCCCCCTCTTTGTCTTCATGGTTAATCCCTTTATCCTTGGCGATATGGGAAAACACAAAATTGTCCTCTTCATTGCCATAATCACTCACCGAAACTGACAGGAACTCCTTACTCTCGTCATTAGACTAGTTGTGGGAAATATAATCGGTATCCACATAACCGTCCGTACTCTCGCCATCATAGGTCATATCCATACCTTTATTTTTACAAATTTTAATTTTTTAACAGTCAGCCTTACAATATCCTCCCCCCCTGAATTCGTTTACCCAAGGCCTTAGCAGAACCAGAGTCTCTAGGAGAGAGAATAAGAGGACTACTAACAAAAAATTTCTTAACATGCTCAACAATTAAAAGAATGAGGTCATCATGCAGAATGGGATTGCTCTCTTTTTTCCTGTGGTCGATTGTACTATGATGTAGAGAATGCAAAATGTAAAACAGAAACGACACCCTAACCTTATGTCTGAAATGAAAGAGTAGCACAAAATGGTATGAGTGAGCCTTTTTATACCTCCCATCCAGGGATATATACTCTACTATAGCAACAAGAACCTTGGCCCAAAAATCTTTTATGGAGTCGACATCATAACATCCCCCAGAATCTTTCACCAGAATTTTGGCCTCCACCTTGTCCTTTGGGAAGTGCTGGATAGCTTTCTTGGATATCTTCTTATCTCTGTAAAACTTCATGCCCTTGGTATTTAAACCTATCACCTCAACAATAAGGTCTTCGGTAATTTTAATGACCATTCCCCTAATAACCATAGTGCCATCCTTCCATCTCTCAACAAAAGATTTTTTGACTTCATCTTTAGATCCATGAAGGTGCTCCATGTAGGTAGTAAGGCCACCCTTGTTGAGTTTATCCCAAATATTGGTATATTTCTTCAATTTTTATAGTTCTTCGGCTCCCCACGGTTAAGGCCACCACCCATGATACTCTCCAAGAACACACTCTCAACAACAATGTCAGAAAAAAATTAGAGATACAATACAATAGCCAAATTCAAATTGATAAAAGTGTAAGTATACACGTGTATTCACTTAGTGACCTCGGGAAAGGTAACACCAATGTTATAATGCCTATGAGGTTTTAAATACTTGTGATAATGGAAATATTGGACATAGTTTCATAATATGACAATATCAAGATATATGTAATCATTAACCATTTAGAAACTCTAGTGTAGTGACAATAGGTGTAATAATTTTATTTAATGCCAATTAATCCTTCTCTTAATGTAACAACAAGATATATCATATATTTCTACAATGGTATTTGGGCACTAGGGTAAAGGATTCTATATGAATAAAAGTATAATCTATTTACCCCTTGAGTATAAGAACCTCAAAGTTGAAGCTATCATTGAACTTCTAACAGAATGGATTTCCTATGGCGTTTGTGTGAACACAGGTAAATTTGGGTCGATAAAATAGTCTAGGACTTGTAGAACGGTATGAAAAACCCTTGAGAAATTGTGTGCAGGCATCCTTTGAGAAGCTTTGTGAGGACAACTACATGTAACTTTGACCTATTTGGAAGAGGGGACATATGTGATAATTATGTGAAGGATACTCTTATGACCTGAAGTGTATAGGGGAGAGTCTAGAGGGTAATAACTCTAGGGATTCAGGTTATTCCCTTTTTAAAATTTCTACTTTGTAGGCTTTAGATGAGGCCAAAATAGGAATAATGATTATGAAAGACTTAATAAAACCTAATAAGTCATACTTAATACATAATATCCTTTGAATACAAGAATTAAGCAAATGAATTGGGTTGAAAACCTTATATTAGCTATCTACTTAAGGTTACATTCTGAGGTGAGGCTATAATGTGTTGGTTATATGTATGTTGGTAAACAGGTTGTTATTTTTTACTTTAAATCTAAAATGCCCAAATATTAAAGAAACAATCGAATGCAACAGTTGGGAAATGTAACTGAATAACTAATTTCCCTCTAAATTTGAAGGTATAGCTCCCTTAAGTGATTAACCTTCAATGAATTTTGTTCTTTCCTAATCTAATGGGGGGTATGTTCTTAAACTGAGAACAGAAGAGGTAAACCAAGCTAGGCCTATACAGGAAATAGCTCAGGCAAAAAGATTCAGCTTTCTATCTAGCCAATCTTAAGACTTTAGAAATCATATAAGATCCTAAAATTCGTAATGCAGGGCTAAATAATGAAGATGCAAATGCAAAACCGGAAGATCGATGAAAGAATAACAAAGATGAATAAATCTATTTCATAATAAAAATTATCATAATCTATGGATGACACCCAAATTTCCCCTCAATTAACTGTATTAAATCATAATACAAAACTTTCTATTTAATCTTGAACTGTAAATCCAATTTAAAGAAACATTCAAATTCATAGAAAGATAAATGAAATGGAACAGTTAAAATATTGGCATTCAGACATGAATGAATTTGACTCATCCAAAATGAAGTTCTTCACACCAAAATTTAGCCGACCTTTCTATTAATTTTCAAAAGAGTATGTATAGATCTCAGAGTTTGATCGTTACAAAAAGGGGTAGTGAAACGGTTCAACTTCCCCAACCAAAAATGATAAACAAATGTTTATTTGTTACAAGCTCTATCAAAATTTAGTATAAGAGGGAATATATTTATGCTTCCATTTTCTTCCCCTTATCTAATTTCGCTCTATTGGCAGTGACAGCTATGATGATTGGATAAGCTCTTCATGTCTATTGATATTGACATTTGTATATCTGATGAGCCATTGAGAATGATCTTTGGCCAGAATGTTAACCGCATCTACGTGATCTTTCAGCTCTTCACTGTTGGAGTTTTGATACCTTATCCAGGTGAGAGGAAGACTGTTCTGCCAGTTTATTTACATAATTGAAAAAAACATTCTGCATGTTAGTCACTCCGATCATTTCTTTTCCTTGACCACTTGTCTGTGACTCTATGTGAAGACCTTGAAGGAATTTTAAATCTCTATTATGTTCTTCTTTGATTTTGATATTTGTCTACTGCAACCTTCTTCAACTTGGATGATCATCTTAGTTTTGAATTCTAGACTTTAAAGCCATTCAATTAAAGGCTCATCTCCTTTCTGCAAGATCTTGGCCTTTAATGCCTCTTTAATCTTTATTTTGACTACTGCATGCAGCATTACTATGCACTCTTGACACTTCACTCTTTCCGATATGAGAGTCTAGAAATTGTTGAACCAGGAATCCATCTCAATAATATAAAAGCAAGGAATAACTATCACCAGGGATTTTAATTTAGGGAATTTGACAAACAGATGGTAATTCTTGTTTGCAACACTTCACTACTTTTATAACTTCCAAGTTTTTCCTGTTAATGGTCGACTTCCCGCGCCACATGAGTGAAAAGACTTAAGCATTTATGAAAAAGTCTGTTATGAAGTAAAACGACTTTATTTATATTAATCACCTTACCTCTATGGGCTGTTAGGAAAGATATTTTCACTTTGGATAAGTATAATGGTAAATTTTTAGAGGTAGCCGCTAATTACTTTTTCGCTTCCCTTTTGGTGGAGAAATGCTTTTGGAGCACTCCCTACTCAAAAATCTACCAAGGAGGAATTCTAGCTTGTTACAATGCTAAAATGATATGTGATGGTTTTATCATCTTTATTTATAACTCAAATCACCCGACAGGTTGATTTTTCTTCATAGATCTCATGTATAACAATTTGGCAGAAAATGCATCCTGCGGTTCAAAACCCGCCTACTGGAGTAGTGGAGAAGTTATTTTCTACTTTTTCACCGATAAGATTTTATCTTAGATTATTTATCATTTGATCATTTCTTTTTCCCGTAGGGATTTGTTTTGAGTGAAATAGTCTTTCTAGCCCCAAATTATCTATTTCCAACTCCCACTAATCGCTGAAACTTTTAAAATTGTCATCTACAGAAAATACACTCTGCAGGTGGTTATCCGCCAAGGAGAAGCTCAGAACCAATTTTCCGCCAATGAGACAAAATGAAGTAGCAAAGCTAAAGATTTAAAAATCACATAAAATCAATGTTATAAACCTCTAAATCATGACCTTTATTGGATTTGGGAGCTTAACCTACCCAATATGACATGATCTTGGATAAAACCCCTCGGCTTACAAAGGAGAAGTCAATTTGGGAAAATCCAATAAAGGTCTCGTAGCCTAAAGGAAAAACTAGACTTAGACTCAAGACTAGCACAATGATTTCAAGACCATCACTACGCACAAAACATCCATTTTTCTCGAATGATATGTAGAAAAAAAATGGGGTAACAACTAGCTCAGTCTAGGGACTTGGGCATTCACATGTCCAAGCAAGGAACTGAAGTCTTTGGTTTCACAAAGCTTCACTAAAAAGGCAGATCACAACAAAACTAAAGCAAAACACAGAAAAGAAACAAGGAAAGGAAACCTAACTAAGGAAAAAAATAGGAAATAAACGTAACTCTTGTACAATACAGGGGTTACCTATTTTTTATTCAGATCTGGTATAGGTTCAAGTCCTTGCCATTAGATGTCAGGGGTAGTGCCTCACCATCTAGATAAGTCACATTAAAATAATTCTTCTCAAATGCCCGATGAATCTTGAAGGGCCCTTTCCACAGTGTCTCAAATTTTCCATGCATACCTTTACGTGCCCTGCGTTTGTCCCATAGAAGCACCACATCTCCTTCCATAAAATCCCAAGGTCTGCTTTTTTTATCAAACAAATTCTTCACGTGCATTTGATGTTGTGTGATGTGATCTACCATTTTATCCCTTTCCTCTTCAAGCTTGTTTAAGTATAGGATTCTCATTTCTAAACCATCTTCATATATACCATCTTCTACTGCTGTCCTCAATTTGCAAGTCGCCAATGCCAATGGCAATGGAAGACTAGCTTTAATTCCATAGACAATTTCAAAGGGGGAAATGCCAATATCTCTTTTGTGGGTCACCCTATCTTCCCAGAGTGCTTCATGGATTTTGTTATGCCAGGTTCTCTGATTATCTGCTATGAGCTTCTTCATAATGTTTACCAAGTTGTTGTTGTTGGATTCAGCCTGACCATTTCCTTGTGGGAAATAGTTGGATGAGTGACTGGTCATAATACCATACTTGAGACAAAATTCAGTAATTTCCCAAGAAGAAAAATATGTAGCAGTATCCATTACTAACTTGATAGGTACACCAAACCTTACCAAGATGTTTTATTTAATAAACTCACATACTACTTTGGAGGTAGTTCTCTTAGTTGCTTTTGCCTCCACCCATTTTATGAAGTAATCTTTTGCAGTGATTATATAGGTATGGTCCGCACTGGATGTGGGATTTATAGGGCCAATAAAATCATGACCCCACTGTTGGAAGGGACCTTCAATTATCACTGGTCTAAGGGGAAGAGCTGCTAGCTACGGCTTTCCAGTAAACATTTTGCACTTCTCATATCTTGCTACCCAATGATATGAATCCTTAAACATTCCTGGCCAATAATAGCACTGCCTCAATATCTTGAACATCATAACCGATGAAGAAAAGTGCCCCCCACAAGCTTCATTGTGGAACACGTTCAACAGTTTGTCTTGTTGTTGTTTGTCTACACACCGGAGGAAAGTCCCATCTATCGACCTCTTATACAACCTATCCCCCCAAATAACATATTTAGAGGCTTTCATCTTTAAATATCTTCTTTGTTTTGGAGTCAATCCTTCGGGGCACCCACCATACACTAGAAAATATACAATATTTTCAAACTAGGGGTCTTGCATACTTACTGCCAAAACTAGTTGTGTCACTTCAAGATCTTTTTCCACTATATTTTACACTATTTCTTTGCATAGTGCATTTTCTCTCACCAACTTGGTGGGTTTAATTTCTATGTCATATTCATGTGTCTTAGCCATCCATGCTCCTCTTTTATTACATCCCACGTCTTGTTGAGTTAATACACTTTTTACTGTACAATGTTAGGCACATATACAAGGCAATGAGAGTGTAAAATATGGAATCTAAAATTATTTAAAGCCTTTACTACTGTGAAAGCATGTTTCTCAGTCTAAGAGTACTTCAACTCATGACTTTTCAAAGTTGTGCATAAAGGCAATAGGAGATTGAACCCCTTCCTCATTTTCCTGCATGAGAATAGTTGACGAAGTATGCTTAGAGGAGTAACAATAAACTATGAAATCTTCCTTGTACTTTCGGTGGCACAAAACAGGGGCGTTGGCTATGGCATTCTTGATATTTTTAAAGGCTTTCTTTCTAGGGTCATTCCACTTAAAATTCACATTGCCTTTCATCATATCCACTATACATTTAGTAATTTATAAAAAATCTGGGACAAACCTTCTGAGAAAATTTACCTAACAAAAAATTTATTTTACTCCAGTATTATTTACAAGTAAGCGCAGTTGCTAGATTTCTCTAACCCTTTCTAGATAGATTCTTATACCTTCTTGAGAAATGATGTGTCTCAGTAATTTCCCTTCAGTCACACAAAAGACTGACTTCTTGGGATTCAAAGAGATCTCGTCCACTCTACACCTTTGCAACACTCTCCTCGAATCATTTATAATATCTACTCTTTTTCTAGAAAACACTGTATGATCATCTAGGTACATATCAATTATTTTATTTTTCATATCACTAAAGGAAAGATCCATACCTCTCAGAAAGGTGGCCCCGGTGTTGATTAGCCCAAATGACATTCTATGATAAGAGAAAGTGCCCCATGGAGTAGTGAAGGCTATTTTGTGTTGATCTTCTTTTTCTACCTCTATCTAATTATACCTTGAGAAGCCATCCAACATGGACATCATCTCAGCTCCAACTACAGTATGCAATAGGTGGTCCATGTTCGAAAGAGAGTAATTATCTTTCAAGGAAGATTGATTATAGTTTCTAAAGTCCACATAGATTCTTATTTCCCTATTTTTCTTTCTCATAGGCACTATAGTTTCTACCCAGAAAGAATGATGGATAAGATATATGATCTTAGCTTTAAGAATTTTATCAACTTCCTTGAATATTGCATCAGTAACATTGGGTTTATAATTCCTTTGTTTTTGCCTTAATGGAGCAGTGTCAGGCTTTAGGGGAATTTGATGTTTGAATTTTCCATCCATGAAGCTTTTTAAATCTTCATAACATAACACAAAGACATCCTGGCATTCTAGGAAGAGTTTTCTGGCCTCTTCCCTTTCTTCCTTAGTACAAAATTTCCCAATGTTAATCATCTTAGGGTCTTTCTCAGTTTCAATGTTTATTCCTTCATATTCACCAGTGGTTGGACCTCTCTCAATCCTCTTCTTTTTAACAAAGGTATCATGCCTATTGAAAAGTTTTTCAAGTGCCACCAAATTAGGAGGGATAATATTACCTTGCAACTGGATGATACCTGACTTATCTTTCCTCTAGTTTTCACGACAATCTCCTTTATGACTACCAGGAGCATCCTTATGAAAGTCACCACCACTCTCTAAAAAGAGAAAGAGATTCTGGTCATCTTCAAACACTTGCCAATCTTCTACATTTTCAGGTACAGACGACCTATAAACCACCTCTATTTGATAATTCTTATCTTTGAAATCTAGGTGAGGGAGGAGTAATGAGGGTAATACTGCCAAGGAGTCTACCTTAGAATTCAACTCTCCTAGCACAGGTTCAATAAAGAATGCATCTAAGGCTTCAATTTTGTCCCACACCCTGTTCCTGTAGTTTTAATCTATGATTCTTCACAGAGTATTGATTTTTAACTTGGCACATAATTAACTCAGCATCACCTCAAGTTCTTAGGATTTTCACACCTTTCTCTTTTCCAGCAATAATTCCTAAAATTAGGGCCTCATACTCAGCTGTCTTATTGGTGTTCCCAAACTCCAATTTGTAAGCTATGGGCTCACACTCTCCATCTGGCGATATTAGAACTATGTCTGCACCAGATCCTGACGCTGCACAACTACCATCAAACTCACGAGTCCAAATTTGTGGTGACATTTCTTCAGCGGAAGACTGATTTTTCTCTTCTCCAGGTTTGACTTCCTCATCATGATTATCTATAAATCGAATGTAGTTGCCAAATTCTAATTCTTGGTACAGAATTTGGGCTTTAGGGTCATCAGATCTTAGTACTGTGAACTTTGCTTTCTCTTCAGGAACCAATTTTATCTTTTTGTTATCTACTGGGATCAAAACTTGAGACCAATCCAGATTTATTTCTCCTCCTAGATCCCTGCAAAAACTCCTTCTTAACAACAAACCATAACTAGCAGGTATATCAACAACCAATATAGTTAACAACATTTTCTTGTCAGGGTGTGCTGCTAAAGCCACTTGGGCATCTTTGATTTTCCCATTCAAAGGGACCTCTTTAGCATCCATGGAGTAGCATCTACCATGGACTTTAGTGAGAGTGAGACCTAAATCCTTAGCTATAGTTGATGGAATCACATTGTCTGGGGCACCGGAGTCTATTATACAATTCCTTAACTTGCAACCATTAATAAACAATGACACATAGAAAGGGTCAGGTTTTCACCCCAAGGAAGTAGCCAAAATAGATGACTCTCCCTGCTCAAATAGACCTGTCAAAATAGACTCATCTTCTACTAAAGCTATGAAGTTTTGGTTTAAATCTTGGGTCCCTCCTTTACAAAAGTCCACTAATTTTTGTAACTCTACAGGATTAGACTTAAGATAGTCTATGGAAGAAATTTGAATTCTAGAGTCTTTACAAAATTGAATAATGTCAAAAGAATTTTTTTCCTTACCTGATTGCAAAGTTTTTACTCCTTGGTTGGCATCTTTAGAGAAAGAAGTGAACACCTCATTAACTTGTGGTGGAGGCATGGAAATAGGGACTTTGTATTTCTGACTCTGGGTTAATATTGCATAAGGTGTTCCATGTATAGTAGCATAACATGCTACATCTCATTCTAAATCTAATATGTACTCAAAAAATAAGTTTTAAGAGTCGCCATGTGAGCATGAATCTAGTTAAGCTCTAGATACTCCAACATTCCATTCATCTATTTGATGCATCTGCAAGAAACAAGCTACATCAGGGAAAATTTCTCCATCATGATCTTTTGTTAGGTGAAAAGAACACATGTTTCCCCTTTTGGGAGGAGTTTCTATGGATAGCCTTTGTTGTGGAGCAGTCAATTGTAATGTTTTTCCATCAACATTTCCCATATCACTATTTCTTCCAAGTTGATCTTGAAAATTTTGCTAGTAAGGATTGTTAAATCTGGGAAGTTGTCTTTTGAAAGAAATGAACTCATTTGATAATTTCTAGATCATCTCATCTGATGATGTGGTATTGCTAGTACTGGCCTAAGTTTGTATCTCTTGTTTCCACTTCCCTATCGAGATCATGTGGTCTTTTAAATCTACAACAGTCCTCTGAGTGAGATCCAAATTGGCTGGGTTTTTCCTTCTTAAATCATAGCTGATATTAGGTTGCATAGCGCTTATGAAAAATGTTTTCAAATTACCTATAGTAGGTTGATTAGGTGCTGGGATACGTTTAACAAGCTTCTTAAATTTAGCAACAAAATATCTCATGCTTATAGAAGGCTCTTTTTTGATAGAAGTCAATTGTGTCAACAGAGCATGTTCATCTTTGGCAATTTTAAATCTTCTTTCGAAAGACATTCTTATAGAATCCCAATCTGTAATAGAAGAGATAGGCAAGTGATGAAACCAAAATCTGCTGCACCCTTAAAAAGGGTCTCAACAAACAATTTGACTGCAACATCCTCCTCTTGTACTGCAGCAATGTGTTCATCAGTAGAAACTTTCCCATCTTTGGATAATTTGGGAAAATTCTTCCCTGATCCTGAGGGAAGTGGGTTATATGCTACTAAATGTACCGGACCAACTGTGATAGCCTAGTGGACTGCCATAACTTCCTAAGGTAAATAAGGTGTTAGATTTACAATAGGAGGAGCAACTACTTCGTGCAAGGTTAGCACTTGGCAGGTGGTAGACAAAAGGGATGATTGCTTGGGAGGTGAAGGAATTCTACTTTCGCTCTTAGTATTTATGTTCTTTTGATGAGGTACTTCATGTAGAGAAAAATCGATCTCTGCAAGTCTCTCAAAGACTGGATCTATACCACCTTATTTCCTTACACTTCCAAGAAATCTTTTAGACTCCAGGATTTCCACTAATTTGGAAATATAGCTTCACACTCTACTTGGCATTGTGACCTTCTTAAGTTCCTTCTTTGAATTGATCTTTCAAGTGCTTATGCTCTCACTTCTTCTTGTTCAAGCACTTGAATAGCATTTTTATAATGCTCAATATTTCTTCTCTATCTCTAGGCAAAAGTATTTAACAAGGAAATGATATCCTCTTGATCATCTTGGAATCCAAGGTTTGGCAGAAACACAGGAATATTATTTTCATGGGGAAGAACCATCTTTCCTCATGATATTTCTTCTGGTCTAGTGACTATTCCTGTCCCCAGTAGAGTCACCAAAAATTTGTAGGTAAACAGGTTGTTCTTTTTCACTTTAACTCTAAAATACACAAATATTAAAGAAACAATCAAATACAACAGTTGTGAAATGTAACTGAATAACTAATTTCCCTCTAAATTTGAAGGTATAGTTCCCTTATGTGATTAATCTTCAATGAATTTTTTTCTTTCCTAATCTAATTATCGGGGGTATGTTCTTAACTTGAGAACAAAAGAGCTAAACCAAGCTAGGCCTAGATAGGAACTAGCTTAGGAAAATAGATTCATCTTTCTATCTAGCCAATCTTAAGACTTTAGAAATCATATAAGATCCTAAAATTGGCAATTCAGGGGTGAATAATGAAGATGCAAATGCAAAACCGGAAGATCGATGACAACATAACAAAGATGAATCAATCTATTTCATAAGAACATTTCTCATAATCTATGGATGACACCCAAATTTCCCCTCAATTAACTGTATCAAATCATAATACAAAACTTTTGGTTTAATCTTGAACTATAAATCCAATTTAAAGAAACATTCAAATTGACAGAAAGATAAATGCAATGGAACAGTTAAAATATTGACATTCAGACATGAACGAATTTGACTCAGCAAAAATGAAGTTCTTCACACCAAAATTTATCTGACCTTTCTATTTATTTTCAAAATACTACATATAGATCTCAGAGTTTGACCATTTCAAAAGGGGTAACCAAAACGGTTCACCTTCCTTAACCAAAAATGATAAACAAATGTTTATCCATTACAAGCTCTATCAAAATTTAGTATAAGAGGGAATATATTTATGCTTCCATTTTCTTCCGCTTATCTAATTTTGCCCTATAGGTAGTGAGAGTTGTTATGATTGGGATAAGCTCTTCATGTCTATTGATATGGACATTTGTATATCTAATGAGGCATCAAGAATGATCTTTGGCTAGAATCTTAATTGCATCTACCCAATATTTTAGCTCTTCTATAGCTTTATAGATACACCCACTCAACTGTTGGAGTTATGGTACCTTATCCAAGTGAGAGGAAGGCAGTTTTGTCTATTTATTTACATAATTGGACAAATATTTCTGCATGTTAGTCACTCCAATAATTTCTTTTCCTTGACCAATTTTGTGTGATTCCGTGTGAAGACCTTGAAGGATTTTGAAATCTCTGTTTTTCTCTTCTTTGATTTTGATATCTGTCTGCTGCAACCCTCCTTCAGCTTGGATGATCATCTCAGTTTTGAATTCTAGGCTTTGAAGCCATTCAATTAAAGGCTCATCTCCTTTCTACAAGATCTTGGCCTTTAATGCCTCTTTAGTCTTCATTTTGACTACTACATGCATCATTACTATGCACTCTTGACACTTCTCTCTTTCTGACATGAGAGTCTGCAAATTCTTGAACCAGGAATCTATCTCAGTAATATAAAAGAAAGGAAAAACTATCTGCAGGGGTTTTAATTTAAGAAATTTGATGAAAAGATGGTAATTCTTGTTTGCAACACTTCATTGATTTTATAAGTTCCAACTTTTTCCCGTTAATGGCCAACTTCCCGTGCCACATGAGTGAAAAGACTTAAGCATTTATGAAAAAGTTCGTTATGAAATAAAACAACTTTATTTGAATTAATTACCTTACCTCTACGGGTCATTAGAAAATATCTTTTCACTTTGGATAAGTATAACGGTAACTTTCTGGAGGTAGGGGATAATTACTTTTCCGCTTCCCTTTTGGCGGAGAAATGCTTTTGGAGCACTCCCTACTTAGAAATCCACCAAGGAGGAATTTTAGCTTGTTACAATGATAAAATGATATGTGATAGTTTTATCTACTTTCTTTATGCCTCAAGTCATCTCATAGGTTGATTTTTATTTAGCAATCTTGCATATAACAATTTGGCAGAAAATGCATCTTGTGTGTCAAAACCCGCCTGTTGGAGTAGTGGAGAAGCTATTTTCCGCTTTTCCGCTGAAAATATTTTATCTTAGGTTCTTTATCATTTGATCATTCCTTTTGCCTGTAGGGATTTGTTTTGAGTGCAATAATCTTTCTAGCCCAAATTATCTATTTCCAACTCCCACTGACCGCTCAGACTTTTAAAATTGTCATCTAGGGAAAACACACTCTGCAGGTGGTTATCCGCGAAGGAGAAGCTGAGAACAAATTTTCCACCGATGTGA
This sequence comes from Thuja plicata, assembly GCA_018584345.1. Taxonomy (NCBI): domain Eukaryota; kingdom Viridiplantae; phylum Streptophyta; class Pinopsida; order Cupressales; family Cupressaceae; genus Thuja; species Thuja plicata. The sequence goes on from MU224061.1 coordinate 3,408,818, forward strand.
CAAAATGAAGTAGCAAATCTAAAGATTTCAAAATCACATAAAATCAATGTTAGAAACCTCTGAATCGTGACCTTTGTTAGGAATAAGGTGTCTCAACCTTGGATAATTCCTATTCTTATTATTTTTTTTGTAAAATGTATTTCTTGCAAATAATGTAATTAAGTGTGAGTGTACATGTCTAGTTGGCATGTCTGATGTGTCACTCCACTTGATGTGTCGGCATCTTGAATTGTGTGTAAGGAGATCATGGCTGAAATGGTTATAACAGATTCCTATGATATGTAAGAGCTATTTCTAGAAGTTTCAATGACGGGTGAAGACATGCAAGACATGTGGAAACTGATAAAGTTGAGTAATGTACACTCTTCTGCAATCCTATTTTATCAGAGAATGGTAAAACCCTAATTCATCTATCTTTGGAAGTTACCCTAAAATGGAAAGTGCATGATATAAGCATTTTTAGGGTTGCAGATTGGGATAGGAAAAGAGTGTATTGTTTGTATGATCTCGTGCTACTGGATTTGTCTTTGAGTGTCGATTGTCTCCTGAAAGAACTTGCATTATAAGTGTGTTGTAACCGTTGTGTTGAAGATAATACATTGTGCAGGTTTTGGAGTGCTGGGGTTTTTTACCGAAAGGTTTTCCCCAGGGTAAATCATTGTGTCATTCTCTATTTTCTGTATGCATGGTATATGGCTACAATATAATTGTTAAATTAGTTAACGAATCTAAAATTGTAAGGATTTAAAAGAATTTGTACAATAATTTCTTTTAGAGATTAGTGTAGGAAGTTGTTTTCGCACCTGAGTTTCCTTACAAGTGGTATCAGAGCCTGATCAACTTTTGATCCTAGTTGTTGGGTAGGCTTTTTTGGGCTAATCTCAAGTTGAGTGGGAGTTTTTTTTGTGCAAAGCATTATGAATCTTATTTGCAGATTGAGATGCCAAGTTCCTCATACAGTAGAATGGAGGTGGAGAAATTTAACGGAACTAATTTTGAGTTGTGAAAACTCAAGATGGAAGACATGCTTGAAGACCGTGATCTATGGGAGGCTACTTCACTTGATGTGAGACCTGCAGCGATATCTCAAGTGGATTGGAAGATCAAGGATTGGAAGGCTAAGGGTCTCATTAGACTCTGTCTAGCAGATGCCATTCTTCTGAATGTTCTTGATGAGACTACTACAAATTCTTTGTGGAAATGGCTTGGGTCTATGTATCAAGCCAAATCTATGGTGAATAAGTTGTTCCTAAGAAAGAAGTTGCATTCTTTAAGAATGGAGGAAGGTGGATCCATAAATGATCATCTCAACACATTTAATTTATTGATTGCATAGTTGGCATCATTCGGTGCCAAGATCGAGGAGGAGGATAGATGTATGACCCTACTTTGTTCCTTCCTGGATTTGTGGGACCATCTTGTGATGGCTCTTAGAAGTACTATAGTCACATTCCGTATGGATGATGTGGTGTCTTCACTGCTATCTAAGGAGATGCGAAGAAAGACTTTGGATTTGTCTAAGGAAGCCCTTGCTGTTCACGGGAGATCCAAAGACAAAGGAAAGCAAAATGACAATAAGTCAAAGAAGGGCAGATTCCAATCCTGTGGGAGTTCTATGACTCTTGGAAAGTCCAAGGAAAATTTTTGGAACTGTGATAAATCTGGACACTTCTAGAGGGACTGCAAAGAATCGAAGAAGAAGAAGAAAGGCTCAGATTCAGCTTCTGAAAATTCTCAAGAAGATGGAGATGCTTTTATTGCAGCTTTGGCAGCCCATCCATCTGATGATGTGTGGTTGGTAGACTCGGGTGCTTCTCTTCACATGACCTCTCATCGAAACTGGTTCTCAAAATATGAAGAGTTTGATGGTGGAAATGTGTACTTGGGTGATGATTCTCACCTAAAGATAGTTGGACGTGGAAGGGTCACTATCAGATTTCCTGATGGACGAGTAAAGGGAATCAACAGAGTTATGCACATTTTAGGTTTGGCATGAAACCTATTATCTATAAGTATGCTGAATGATGTAGGTGTGCAAGTTGTCTTTTCGAAAGATGGATGCAAGATTATGAGAGGTTCTATGGTGCTCGCTAAAGGTAGTAGGAGAGGTACTTTGTTTCAGCTTGATGCATGCATTGCTCAGTGCAATAGTTCTTCTATTTCAAAGAAGAGAGAGGATATCACTTCATCCCCACCATCTAAATGAGTAGTAAAGAAGACTGTGGCAATGGGTTCTGATGGTAGTGCAGTAAGTGTACCTAAGGGTGCAAACACTTTGGAAGGAAAGCTTCCTATAGAAAAGATAATGTTGTGGCATATGAGATTTGGTCACATTGGTGAGAAGGGTCTTAGGACCTTGAAAACTAAAAATCTCATCGAGGGGCTAAATGATTGTAATCTTGAATTTGATTTCTATGAATACTGTGTTTATGGTAAGAAAAATTGTGTTCAATTCTACTCCAGTTCTCACAAGTCTTCTAGAGTTTTGGATCTTATTCATTTTGATGTATTTGTTCCTGTAAAAGTTCCTTCTATCTCCAGTTCTGTATATTTTGTATCATTTTTAGATGATTATAGTAGAATGACTTGGATATATTTCCTAAAAAGTAAGACACAGGTTTTCAGTCGGTTCAAGTAATTTAAGGCTCTCATGGAGAATTAGAATGGTAAAATAATCAAGTGTGTGAGATATGATAATGGTGGTGAGTTTTGTTACATAGATTTTGAACAGTTCTGTAAAGAACAAGGAATCGAGAGACATAAGACAACTCCTTACATCCCGCAACAAAATGGAGTTGTAGAGAGAATGAACAGGATGCTGATGGAGAAAGCTAGGAGTATGCTTAGTGGAGCTGGTTTAGAACAAAGGTTTTGGGCCGAAGGCATGGACACTGCTTGCTATCTGGTTAACAGATCTCCTACATTATCTCTTTTTGGTAAGACACCCATGGAGGTGTGGTCTAGTAAGAAGCCTTTAATTAGACATCTTTGTGCTTTTGGTTGTGAAGCTTATGCACATATTCCAAAGGAGAAAAGATCTAAGCTAGAAAACAAAGCAGTCAAATGTATTTTCATCAGATACAGTGTTGGTGTGAAAGGATACAAGCTTTGGGATCCTGTGACTAGTAAGGTGTTGCATAGTAGAAATTTTATTTTTAGAGAGCTAACATATTCTCCTATTGTGCTACAACCAGATGAAAAAGAAAAGGAAAAAGATGTTGTTCAGCTTCCTCCTACCTCTGAGAAGATTGAACAGAGAAACCATGTTGGGTAGAATGATGAGGAGAGCTCTAGCAGCTTTGATAGTTTGGAAGAAGAGGAAGAACAACCTCAACCTTAGCCCTTGAGGGGATCCATAAGAGAAAGAAAGAAACCAGAAAGGTTTGGTTATTCTATGTTAGATTCCAGTTGTGCTTTTGCTTTGATTACTAACACTGATGAGCCTAGATCTATGAAAGAGGCTTTGGGCATGGAAGATGCAGGT
>MU224061.1:3426481-3467995 GCA_018584345.1 Thuja plicata
GAAGGTTTCTGGGTTACCAATCTTTGTGTTATGTGTTATGAATGTTTACATTTTCATGGTTGCAGTAGATTAGATGAATGAATGGTTAAAGAATATAAAAGTGCAGAAATGTATTAAAAGATTTAAGAGTTACTGATTCACCCCTCCCCTCTCAGTAACTCTGTTAATCCTGAATATTTCCAACAAATTTGAAGATGATGTAAACTAATAAAATGTGTGAAATAGGATGAATTTTATGGCTATAAAATTTAAAGAAAAAAATTGAACAAAAATTAATATGTTTTTTGAAATTTTTAGGTCTATTTTTCATTTCCTAAAAAATGCTACAAATCAGGGCATTTACTTCCTGCCAAATCATTATGAGTAAAACATTATTTTTTCCTCCACTTTTAGGATATGTTTTAGATGAGATGTATGGCTAGTGTAGAAAAAATAAAGAAGTGTTTTCGATCTATAGTTTTCCTTTAGAAGTATTCAAAGTTGAACTTACCTGAAATCAATAGTTTTTGTCTTTCGCCACTTTTCCCCTATCAAAACTATACCAAAAACCAAATAAATTACAAATTATTGAAGAGGAATCTCTTCTCTAGTGTTTTCTATGATTTTACAATTTTTCTGAATTGATTTAGTATTTTTTTTATATTTTCCGAATCAATGACTACTCAAAGATTTATATACCTACATGTAGCTTTTAGCGAATTTGTTCAACATTTTTTAGTCGAAACAATATAAAATTGATATGTTGAGAATCATCATTCTGGGATCTAGAAAAGTGTACTTTTAGGTTTTTGACATTTTCTATTTTGAGGAGAGAATGGAATACCAGAAGTGAAAACTTTTGGCTTTTTATGATTTTGGAGGTTTGGCTGTCAACATGGCATGCCACCTAGGTAGACTTGGTCCATTCAAATTTAGCCTAGTCAAACTTAGCCAAGTCCTACTGGCCCTCACATTGGATTGTGTTGGATCCTACTAGGCCATGTAGGAACCATTTGGTGTCATGTGGCACCTATATGGACTCGACTATATTAGAATTGAACGAGTCTGACTAGGCCGAGTCTAACTAGGCTGAGTCTATCAAGTTAGCTTAAAAGGTGATAGATTATTGTTCTTTTACTCGCAAACAACATTCATAATATCTAGTCTAGTGGGTATGTGCAAGAAGTCGAGTCCACTTATGGTGGAACTTTCATACTTAGCCAAATTCATGAAATTACACTCAATGAAACAGGTTCCCTCTAGGAATGAACAGTGTCTCATTTAACTTCGAGATCCCAAGCCTAAAATTTTATAAATAGGGCCTCATTTCAAAATGAGATCCCATTTCAAAATAGGGTCATGTTTTAAAAAATATATTATTTTTTAAAGAAAACCTTCCATCAACTCATTTATATGTTATAATTTAAAAAAGGTAAACGAGGTCACGTTTACTAAACAAGATCCCATTTCTCAAAATTATGAATTCTAAGCCTTCTTTTATGATTTGATTTTGGTTTGGATAGAGGGTTGGGTGCCAAACCATAGCCATGGACCTAGTTTGACCTACAAATTGAAGAATATGCTAGTGTCCATACAAAATAAGGTGGTGCAGAAGCACCTAGGTAAGGCTAGATTTTAACCTAGGCTCCTAGTTTGATTTTGAATTGTAGTGGTTTTAGCCAAGCCACTAGTGAAAATAATAGGACTAGATAGGTCCTAGGGTGTGTTGATTTGGTTAGAAAATCAAACTAGATCATTTGAGGTTAAGAAGTGATGATTTATCCAAATTAGGTAAATGTTCCAAGAATGATGGAACCATGGATTTTATGCTTTTTAGAGTCAAGGATGGATAATTTGCGGTCTAATAGGAATGTTAGTGCATTTGGATAAGTTTTATGGAGTGTTGACCAAGTTAGAGTACAAGAATCAAAAAGTTGTAAAAGTTGTCAATGTTGTCATTGATAACATTGACAACATTTCTTGCAATAATGCATCTTCAATCATTTGGTTGTATATTTTCTGGAATTAGTTGGATTTGTGCCATGGTCAACTACATAAGGCCTCCCCTGACCTATGTGTAGGGATAGATGAAGTGTGGAAGTTAGTGTACGAACTATATAATTGGATAATTGGTTACAGTTAAGCATTTTGTACACATTATGGAATTTAATGGATTGAAATATGCACTGTGACTTGTGCATGCATTATTTGATGTAGTTAATTTTTTCTTCATGTAATTAGTTAGATTTTTTTTTGTTGTTTCATTTCCTTTTTAAATACTTTAGTTGTTTGCATTGTCGTTGGTCTCAACTAGGCATTTTTTTTCAAATGGAGTCATAGCTCATCATTGCAGCGTAGCACTTGTACGGGCTCTTGGAATGGGTGAGGTGACTCCTTGTACTATATGGGTGGAAAAGTATGGGCCCTGGAAATCTGATTTGCTAATTTTACAATGATGCCCTAGGTGAGCCAAAGATGCATGGATAGGGATCACAGTGAATTGCAGAGGCAAAATGAGTGATTGAAAGCATTGGTTGCTTCAATAAAAGTATGTGGAGAGGAGGACATATGTATGGAGAAGCCCCAAATATTATGGGAAGATCTAGTGATGAGTTCTTCATGGTGAAACTCAAACCCTGATGGATATGCTCAGTGCATAGTGAAACACTTAAAAATAGGCTTGCTAATGGGAACCCTCTGTACGGACAGTTTGGGAAGGCGAGACCTAGAAAATATTTTAGGTCCTTGAAAAGGGTGTCAGGATCTAGAGTTAGTTTTTTATATTGTTAAGAATAATTTGAAGTTACTCGCAGAAAGGTGCCTAAATAGGCCTAATGCTTGTAGCCCTATTTTAGTGAGTTTGAAGCAAGTTCTTGAACTCATTTAGGGTTTCAGTGAGAGCTAAGTTGATAGACATTGTGTTGGATACAATTTCCTTTTTTTGGCCCTTCGTCTCTATGGATGGACAGTGATAGACTTATTGGATTACTTGGTGTGAAAAAGAAAGAAGATGACCATGAATATTATGGTTGATTGAGTTGATTTCCTAAATGGTGTTGACAGGTTGAATAGGTGAAGGATTTGAGTTGAGAATCCTTCAAAGTTTAGTGTTAGTTAAGAACCCTAATAGGCTAGAGAAGTGCCCTATAGGATACCCTAGGATAAGATAGGGTTGAGAGCAAGACTTGTCATTAAATCAGATTGGTATCAGAGAAAGTTAAAGATTTGGGAGTTGGTGTATGTCTATAAATACAGGTGAATCAGTAGGGGAGATCAATATGGTGACTAATGAAGAGCTAGCTAAGGAGATGGGTGAGAAAATTGAGAAGAACAGACTCCTTGAAGAGGTCATAGAGGAAATGAGGTTAGAACTACATAACATAGTTGATGCCAAAGATAAAGGCAAAGAAGGTGAAAGAAGTGACAAAGGTAAAAAGATTGCTAAGGAAGATATCATCCCTGAACAAGACCCCATTTTAAATGAAGAACCATTCATGAAAGCCATCAAAGCCTTAGGAGGAAAGGCATTGGAAGGAGTACCACTATTTAGTGGAAAGATGGATATAGAAGTAGTAATGGAATGGATTAAGGGGATGGAAAACCATTTTGAATGTGAAGGTGTCACAAAGGAACAAAAACTCAAAGATGCAAAGTCAAGGCTTAGAGGATCAACATTGACATGGTGGAAGTATCTACAAGATGAGAGGGTTAGGGTGAGTAAACAACCTATTGCAAACCAAAAAGCCATGGTGACCAAGGTAAAGGAGAACTATCTGCCAGAGGACTATGATATTCAACTTCATAGAAAGAGACAAGGTCTGAAACAAAAGGTCTTGGATGTGGCCTCTTATATAGAGGAATTTCAAAAGTTATGCGTAAGGTCCAAGTTTCAAGAATAGGAACCTATCAAGGTAGCCAGGTACTTGGGGGGTCTAAATTGGAACATCCAAGAGGAAATAAGTTTTTGGACTCCAACCACTATTCTAAAATGCCACCAATTAGATCTAAAGGTGGAAGAAAGGAACAAGAAGAAATGATACTCCAATCTTAGAGGTAGAGGAAGAGGTAGAGATCAAGGGGGTCATAGAAGTGGTTATCAAGGAAAAGGTAATGAACAAAGGAACCAAGGAGAGTCCAAATTGATAGACCATGGTAATGAAACTACTCCAATAGGGGGTTATACCAGAAGAAGAGGTAATTAAGGAAGCTCTAGTAGAGGAAGGGGTTCAGACAGAAACAACTCATATATTGCAGGTATGAAATGTTATAATTGTGGCCAATTGGGTCACCCTACCTATAGGTGCCCATATAAGACCACTTCTTCCAACAATAGAAAAATGATTTCATATGCTCAAGAGGAAAAAAAAGGTGTCAAAGAACTAGAGGTTGATCACATTAAGTCAAAGATGGGAGAGAAATTGTTGTTCAGGAGGGTTATAATTAGACAACTAGTTAAGGATGAGCCCAAGCATAGAAGAGAACTATTTAGGATCAGATGTAAAATCCTTGGTAAAGTTTGCATTGTGATAGTGGATTTAGGATCCACAGAAAATATTATATTAGAGGAAGTTATCAATAAGCTCAAGTTGACAAAAACACCTCATGTCGATCTTATTAGGTGACATTGTTGAACAAGGGATAGAGTGTGTTGGTGAATGAGAAAACTTGGGTGGAGTTTTCTATTTCAGGGTACAAAGACAAATTACTATGTGATGTACTGCCTATGGATGCATGTCATCTACTCCTAGGAAAGCATTGGAAATATGACAGAGGAGTAGTGTATGATGGGAAGGAAAACTCTATATCCTTCAAGAAAGGTTACAAAAATTGCAAAATACAGTCCTTGTTGGAAGAAGATGAACCACAACCTAAGACTCCAAGTATCTTGTTGACTAGTATAAAGGAAGTCATAAATTCCCTTAGAGATGAAGGGAGTGAAAGGTATGTCATATTGCTTAAGACTAAGGAAGAAGAGAAGCCCAAACAAGAACCATTGCCATTGGAAATTAGAGAGATACTTGAAAAGTACAAGGATAGTGTTAGTGATGGGACTCCTACCACTTTACCTGCTATAAGTGTGATAAGTCATCAAATTGACTTTGTACCTGGTGCATCATTGCCAAATAAGGAAGCATACAAGCTTACACCTGACCAGAACCTAGAGGTGGCTAGACAAGTGCATGAGTTGTTAGACCAAGGACTAATCAAGAAGAGCATCAGGCCATGTTCCATACCAATGGTCTTAACATCCAAGAAAGGTGGTAAGTCGAGAATTTTTACTCATTCTAGAGCAATTAATAGGATCACAATTAGGTAAATATTTCCAATTCCTAGGATAGATAATTTGATGATCTGTCTTGGGGGGGCAAAGTTTTTCACTAAATTATACTTGAAAGGTGGGTACCACTAGATTAGGATCGAAGAGGGGGATGAATGTAAGACAAATTTTAAGACTTTTGATGGGTTGTATGAGTGGATATTTATGCCACTTGGCCTCTTAAATGGCCCTAGCACATTCATGAGGCTCATGGATGAAGTTCTTAAGGACTTCACAGGGATATTTGTAGTAATATATCTATATGATATACTTATTTTTAGTAAGACAGAAGAGGAATATGTGAAGCATGTGGAAATGGTGCTTAAGAGGTTGCAGGAATAGAAGTTGTCATTCAACCTTGAGAAATGTGAGTTATTCAAGAAAGAACTTATGTATATGGGATTTGTTGTATCCCAAGGGTCATTGAAGATGGACCCAAGTAAGGTGGAGGCTATCCTAAATTTTCCCACACCAACGAGAGAGACAAAAGTTAGGATTCTCCATGGTTTAGCTCAGTTTTATAGAAAGTTTATTAGGGACTTCAGTGGAATTTGTGCACCAATGCTAGAAACCATTAAGGGTGGTCTAAAGAATAATTTTAGATGGACTTCTAGAGCAGAGAAAGAATTTTAAATGTTGAAAAATCAAGTAGCAACACAAACTATCCTTAGACTCCCTAGTTTTGATAAACTTTTTACTTTGGAGTGTTATGCAAGTGGAATGACAGTAGGGGGTGTGTTAAGTTAAGAAGGCAGGCCAGTATCCTTCTTCGGTGAAAAGCTAAATGAAGAAAAGAAGAAATTCTCTTCTTATGATTTGGAACTATATTCTTTGGTTCACTCTCTTAGGAATTGGAAACATTACTTATTGCCCAAAGAATTTGTGGTGTTTACTGATGTAAGATATAAAATATGGTATGAAGGTTTGTTATTATTTTATCTTAAATTTGAAGGATTATTTCGAAATGTAGGGGGTAAATGAGATGCTCTCCTTTTATACTTAGATACACAAATGAAGGATCTAAATTGATTAACCCAAAAGGAAGGATCAATGCAAAATTGAATCAATCATTTGGAAATAAGAGCAAAGAGGAAGATCTGAAATACCCGTTTATTTATTTAAAAGTGTGTTTGATTTAGAAAGATTAAGAACTTTAATTGAATTGAATAGGAGAAAAGTACTAACCTTGAAATGTTTCAGATCTGAAGAATGTTGTTTCTGGGGGTCTGCACTCATTTTCTGGAAAATATGAGACTGGACCTGGAACAGAAATGCAGAGATGAACAAAACCCAAAAATATTTTTCCATTCTGAAACAATTATGATTTGCACCTTCAAGTCAATGTCAGCATTGACCCATAATTTCTAGTTTTGACCTAGGGAAGAATCAACCTAAAAAGTCTCTGACAAAAATCTATTTTTGGATGACGAAAGTTTGCCAAAAAGGGTATCTGAATCTGCATTCTAATCTATTGTTCTGAACCTGTACCTACAAGAAAAATGGATTTATTTTGTTGGGGGGAGGGGTTTTCCTTGGTCAAACCTCGGTATTGGAATTAACCACAAAGTATAATTGAAATTGCATAAGTAAAACAAAGTAAATGAACAAATTCACCTTGCTTGTAGAAGCTCTTGTGGCGGATTCAAATCCATGAATCCACAAGTATGTATGTACCAAAAAGGATGTAGAATGTAGAATGTAGAATTTAGGATGTCTCCAATCAATTGCTTGTAGATCTTCAAAACCAATCTTGAATGAGTTTTTGAATAGGAAGAGACTTGGACGAATGTGGATGGAGAAACATTCAACAAGAGGGCTCCATGGAGCTTGAATCCTTCAATGGCCACCAATGGATCTTCTTGATGAAAATAAGTGCTTGAGAAGTGCTTGAAAATGGATGAATTCTTCAATGGATACTTGGCTTGCTTCAAATCTTGCTTCTTCACCTTTGGATTTTTTCTTCAAGTCTTGAAAGTTGATGATCATGATTAGAGAAAATGAGAGGAGAAAGCTTCCTTTTATATGAAACTAGGAAAAATATTGTAGAGAGGCCTAAATAGGAGAATTAAATTAGAATTAGACCCATACCCCTAGAAGAGGACCTATATTAAATATAATTTAAAATATTTTTTTTTCGAAGACCAAAACAACTGACCTGGAAGCGGGAATTAACTTTTTCCAAAGCTCAAAATCTTGAAACCCTGAAATTCTAGAATTTGAACCATAGGCATGAAAATGATTGATTGTAACCTAGGTCAAGGTTGAGCTCAACCTTGAACCAAAAAGGTTGACCTTCACCCCGAGGTCAAAGTCCCAATTTTTCATTCTAGGGTGTTAGAAATAGGGCATTCATTTTGGAAAAAGTGGAAATGGGGCAGAACAGGGGGAAAAAGCCAAATCCAAGTCAGGGACCCCTTCAAGGTGCTTGACATGACCCCAAACAACTTACCCAGAAGGATAAACCAGTCTGTAATGGAATTTCTTCCATTTTTTGACTATACATTTAGCCCCCACTTTAGTAAGAGTATGGACTCGACACAAACTCTTGGGAAAGGAGATCATGAAGAAAAAATAATATTTTTGAAATCAAAAGGGACAAAGGAATCCTCAATCCCCGAAGTAACTTAAGTATTTATCAACCATAAGATCACAATAAGAGATACATCACCAGTTAAGGAGAAAGAGAGAGAGGTTGTGATTACCTCGCCCAATGAGAACTTATGTCCCATTGTGAACCTTATAAGGAAACGGTGAAACTAGAAATATGGAATTGAACTGCCTAGTGAATGTGGCTACTCACTAGTGAACCCATCAAGGAGATCTATTCTTAAGGACACCTTCCGACCTCAGGGGATCAAAACATTATAAATTGAAGCTGGAGGGATGAAGAGATCCGTGTAAATTTAAACTGGAGGGATCAAGAGAGTAGAGCATATAACCCCATGTTAAAGTTATTGCTAACACTTTAATAGGAGCAATGGATTTGACAGAAACATAAAAAATCTACTGATTACATTTCCACTACAAGATGCCCCCCAAAAAGACAAATTAAGGGAAATAGCACAAAAACATATAAAGAACACGGAAGGGATCTACCTACTGTGGGGTCAGTATGATCATAAGATAACATGTATATATAGATATGATATTATTGAAAATGAATTGACATCATTCCCCAAAGAAAGTAGAACTACAATCACAATGGAGGAAAGAAAACTCAAGAGTTACAAAGAAGAGTATTTTCAGACCACAACATGGAGACCAAAAAGAATCAGTGCTACCATGTCGCAGATCCAAGTAGACTACACAAGGAAAAAATTTATGAACAATAGCACAAGTACAAAATTACATGAAAACAACATATAGAAGAGTAAAGATACATATAGAGGAATTATACAACATGTTTTATTCCTTTATCACCTTGCCCCAACAAAATAACAAGGGTCATATAAAAGAGTCTAACAAACATTTAGTAAACACATTATGAGAGAAGTACAATACATCATGCAAACACAAAAAGGGTTACCATGGAGGATAAGCTAATCAAGCACATCACCTACTCTCCCCATCTTGGTTTATATCATTTAGGGAAGGTGGGAAACTCGCTATAGGGACTATATCGAATACAATCTAGGAATAATAGCCAGTTCCAAACAAGGATCCTCTTGAGAATCACGTTGCTCAATACTAGGTGTAATTGTCAATTAATTTGAAAGCATATGAGGTAAATCAGTATCAAGATCAATGGTCTCATATTCATCAATAAGATCAATAGGATCATCAAATGGTATCCTCCTCGTCAAGATTAATTAAAATAGGATCTAAGAAGCGAATAGGATCATCATACTCATTCATCTTAACATCATTATAAATATTAATTTCTTCCAACACATCAGGCATAGGTTGATCAAAAGAAGGTAAAGAATTTCAAAGAATAGAACCATGGGCCCTAGCATTATCTCTATGCTTCTTACAACGTTCATTATCATATTTATTACATTTTTCATTTGACACATGTGGAGAACTAGGAGGAATAAAAACTGGTTCCTTCACAATTTTTGTAGGAGGGTTGGTAGGATTTGGAGTAGGCTAAGAAGCGACACTGGGAGGTTGATTAATAGAGCTAGCAGTAATGGATAAAGGAGGTATAGAAGGAGTGAGAAAAATACCACGGTTAAGATCTATCTGGGGTATGCTTAACTCGATAATCTTGCGATGTTTATAGGCTTGATATGAACGAAAAAGGTTGTCAGGGTAAGGAGGACATGAATTAGGCAATGAAAGCCAAAAGAAATGAAGAGTATCACAATCTCTAGGCCATGAAGGTTGATACAAACTATGATTAGTCATTTTCACTTCTCCATTATGAATGAACTTAAGACATTTATGAATAGGAGAAGCAATAGCATGCATATCAGTTATCCAAGGGAAACCAAATTTGACTTGCAATTGATCAGAAGTAGGAAAAACAATGAAGGCAGTATCTACAACCTTGCCACAAAGTTCAATAGGCAAGTTAATAGAACCAAGAGAAGGATAGAGAAAACCATTACAAGTTTGGATCAATGCACCCGATGGATCATAACACTCACATTGTATGTTTTTCATAAAAATGTTTTCCTCAGTAATGATATTTATTAAAGATGTGGGATCAGAAAGAGAACCATGCTAAGGTATCTTAGCAATCCTGGCATAGATATAAGGGGACCATCGAGAGTCTTAATATTCTCAGAATGATCAAAGGTAATTGAAATTTCCTAAGGTTGTTTATTCTTAGTTTGCTTCTGAGGTTTAGGTGGAACTTGAACTTGAAGTGCAGGCAAAGGATCTTGAATAGTAGGTTGAGCTGAAACAGTGCACTCCACATTATTAACAATGTGATTAAGATCACCCATCTTTGAATCATAGACAATATCCATAGAAGATGGTGGAGTGATGGTATTAGTATCATGTGTAGGTAAAGGATTCGTATATATTACAAGGTTTTGATTAGGACCTGAGAGAAAAATTTGTTCCCATTACCATCAAAATTATCAATAGATAAAGCATTAGAATTAATTAAGTCTTAAACTTTATGCTTTAGAGAATAACATTTTTTCATTATCATGACCATTATGGCGATGGTATTGGAAAAAATATTTAGAATCAAAAGATTTTGAAGCTATTATAGTAGGGAGAAGAGGTCGAATAGGAGGCAAGGTAATCATATTAGCACTTAACAACATACTCATAATAGAATGTAAAGATTCAGAGAGAGGAGTAAATGTACCATTCATAAGGAAAGCAGTAGATGCAGAAGTGGCATTGTGGGATACAACAACAACTTGATCAACAACCACATTCATGTATTTATTAATCTTGATATAGTTGTTAGTTTTTTGAAACTTATTAGGATTAGGAGTAGTGTCACTCTTATCAACTTGAATAGGAGCCATTGGAGTGTTGATCTCAAATTGAATCACTTGCAATTGATAATGTTGAAGTTCTGCACAAAGTTGTTGCAAAGAGGTAAATTCAATAAGAAAAATATTATCTCTAATATCCTTTTGTAAATTTGAAATAAACATGTTCTGAATATAAATATCAGGAACAAAATAAGAAATCTGAGCATACAAATGCTTAAATCTACCAATAAAATTAGTCAATTTTTCCTTAATTCTTTGTTTATAATGCATTAAATAAGTTAAGGAAACTTGCAAACCAATGTTATTTTGAAATTGTTGAGTGGAGGTATTAGCAAGTTTAGGAAAATAATCAATAGAATAAAGAGGTAAAGAACAATACCATTACAAGGCCTTATCATGAAAAGTCCTAGAAAATTGTCTAGCTAAAATCCCATGGTCATGAGCATAATCTCTACAAAGGATTTGAAATGTTTTAACATGACTAACACGATCGCCTTTACCATTGTAATTCTCAAGATGAGGTATATCAACTTGTTGAGGAATAGTAGCACAAATAATGTCTAAGGATAAAGGACTACCCATGTCACATGTAGGAATGCTAAACTTGGATTGAGTTAAGGATGCAAGTTGTTGTTGTAAAGATCATACAGTTTGAGCTAAACTAATAAATATGGAATCATTAGAAGACATATGTGGCATGGAAATATTAGGAACACTAGGAAAAGTGTAGGAAGCAGTAGGAATCGAAGACACAACCAGTGGAACACTTGGATCCATAGTTGGAAGGGGATTTGAATAAGTAAAAGGAACACTATAATATGAGGGTTGTGATGTAGGTAGAGATACCAGTGGAATACTCACAAGAATAGATGAAATTGGGAGAGATATAGTCATCAAAGGAGGAGTATAATTAGGAATTCTAGGTAAAGGAACAAAAGAAGGTCCCTCACTAGTGATAGGAGGAGTAAATCCTATATCTTAAGCGTCTTGTGCTAAAGGTTTAACATTCAAATGCACAATATGAGTGATACTATGCAAGAGATTAATACCTTGATTAATATCACAAAGGAATTTATTAAGAACCTCTATAGCTTGGATAGAATCTTGATTATGGTTTTCTTGAATAAGCCAATTTCCCATTTTATCAAGTTCAGTTGAAAGTTTTTGCACTTGTTCAGGAGGAACTATTAAAGCATCACCCTCATCATGAGATGAGTGAGAATAGTTATACTCCATAGAAGGATTGGAATCACGAGTGATCAAATTGTCATCTAAGATCCTAAGGAAAGGAGAGGAAGAATCAGGATCAAAGGAACTGATAATTCTATGGCTTCTTTTAACCGATATATTATAAGTAGGACTAGAAGTGGTAAAGCTCATACACCAATGCAATGCAAATGCACTAATTTAGTAAACATAAGATTTTGATTTTAATTTTTGAAAAGTAAATGCAAGAACATAAAAGAAAGCTAATATAACATGCATGCAAGATTTAACATAAAATATGTAAATCTAACACCAAAAATAAAGAGTTGTCTATCAGGTTGACCAAAATGTAAGATATAAAATATGGTATGAAGGTTTGTTATTATTTTATCTTACATTTAAAGGATTGTTTTGAAATGTAGGGGGTAAATTTGATGCTTTGATTTTATCCTTAGATACACAAATGAAGTATCCAAATTGATTAACCCAAAAGGAAGGATCAATGCGTAAATGAATCAATCATTTGGAAATAAGAGAAAAGAGGAAGATCTTAAATACCCATTTATTTATTTGAATGTGTGATAGATTTAGAAAGATTAAGAAATTTAATTGAATTAAATAGGAGAAAAGTACTAACCTTGAAATGTTGCATATCTGAATAATGTTGTTTTCGGGGGTCTGCACTCAGGATCTGGAAAATCTAAGACATGATCTGGAATAGAAATGTAGAGATGAACAAAACCCATAAATATTTTTCTATTCTGAAATAGTTCATATTTGCACCCTCAAGTCAATGTCACCATTGACCCAGAATTTCCAATCATGACCTAGGGAAGAACTGACCTAAAAAGTCTCCGACATGAAATCTATTTTTGGATCCTAAATTTTTTCCGAAAAGGGTATCTAAATTTGCACTTTGATCTACTATTCCGAACCTGTACCTGCAAGAAAAATGATTTTTTTTTTGGGGGAGGTGTTTGCCTGGTTCAAACCCCAGTTTTGGAATTAACCTCAAATTATAATTGAAATTGCATAAGTAAAACAAAGTAAATAAATAAAGTCACCTTGCTTGTAGAAGCCCTTATGGCAGATTCAAATCCGTGAATCCACAAGTATGTATGCACCAAAAAGGATGTAGAGTGTAGAATGTAGAATGTAGGATGTCTCCAATCAATTGATTGTAGATCTTCAAAACCAATATTGAATGGGTTTTTTAATAGGAAGAGTCTTGGAGGAATGTGGATGGAGAAACCTTCAACAAGAGGGCTCCCTGGAGCTTGAATCCTTCAATGGCCACCAATGGATCTTCTTGATGAAAAAAGTTCTTGAGAAGTGCTTGAGAATTGATTAATGCTTCAATGGCTACTTGGCTTTCTTCAAATATTTCCTCTTCACCTTTGGATTTCACTCTTCAAGTCTTGAAAGTTGATGATCATGATTAGAGAAAATGAGAGCAGAAAGTTACCTTTTATATGAAACTAGGGCACAATCTTCTAGAGAGGCCTACATAGGATAATTAAATTCCAATTAGACTTATACCCATAGAGGGGACCTAAATTAAATATAATTTAAGATTTGATGTTCCGAAGACTGAAAAAGCCAACCTGAAAGTGAGGATTAACTTTTTCCGAAGCCCGACATCTGAAAACCTTGAAATTATAGAATTTGAACCCTAGGCCTGAAAAAGGTCAATTGTGCCCTAGGTCAATGTCCAAGTCAACCTTGACCTAGGTCAAGGTTGAGGTTGACCTTGACCCAAAAAGGTCAACCTTGACCCCGAGGTCAAAGTCCCAATTTTTCAGTCTGGGGTGTCAGAAACAGGTTGTAAAAAGTGGAAATGGGGCAAAACAGGGGGAAAATGCCAAATCCAAGTCAAGGACCCATTCAATGTGTTTGACATGACCCCAAATCACTTAATCAAAAGGCTAAACCAGTCTACAATGGAAGTGATTCCATTTTCTGACTATACAACTGATAACTAGGCCTTGAGCTATATGAATACCCAAGAGAAGCTCAGTAATAGACATTTGAAGTGGATGGAATACCTTCAAGCATTCACCTTCACAATTAAGTACAAGAAGGGACAATTGAACAAGGTTGCAAATGCCTTGAAAAGGATGTTGATAACCATTCATGAAGTTTAGTTGAAGATAATTTGGATAGATAATTTCAAAGACCTCTATAGGGAAGAGGAAGACTTTGGTGAAGCCTATAAGGTATGATCTGATTTTTAGAATCACTTCCATAGTCAATTTTCTGATTTTACCTTGTAGAGTGGATTGTTTTTTAAGGGGAACCAATCATGTGTTCCTAAGGGTTCAATGCAAAAAAACATCATTCATGAAAAGCATAATGGAATCTTGAGTGACCATTTTGGTGTGAACAAAACCCTAGAGTTAACTCAAAGGTTTTACCATTGGCCGAAGATGGTGAGAGATGTAACCAAGTATGTTGAACAGTGTGTTATGCATGAAATCAAAAGGAGGAGCTATAAATGCAGGTTTGTATGAAACTTTACCAATCCCTAACAGACCATGGGAGTGTGTTAGCATGGATTTCATTGTAGGGTTTCCTAAAAAAAAGCATGGACATGACAACATTTATGTTGTGGTAGAAAAATTTAGCAAGATGGATCATTTTATACCTTGCAGGACTAAAAATGATGCCAATAACATTACACACTTGTAATTTAAGGAGGTTGTACAAATACATGAACTACCCCTAAGTATTTTATAAGATAGGGATGTAAAGTTCATGAGTCATTTTTTGGAAAATGCTATGGAGTAGATTGGGTACCAACTTGTCATTTGGTTCAGCTTACCACCCTTAGACTGATGGCCAAATTGAGTTGGTTAATAGAGTGTTAGGTATCTTTTTAAGGTGCCTAACCAAGGAATATGGGAAGACATGGGATGTGGTCTTTCCCCAAGCATACTATTCTTACAATGACAATGTTAACAAAACAATAGGTAGAAGCCCATTTGAAGTTGTTTATGGGATGCACCCAAGGGGTGTATGTGAGCTTAGAAACCTTGGAGCCATGGACTATAGGATTGGTCATGCTAAAGACTTCACTCAAACAATGAAGGAGATCCAAGAGCAGGTGAAAAACACTATACTAGATTATACCCAAAAGTTGAAGGCCAAAGTATATGAGAAGAGAAAAGATGTCCAATTTAATGTAGGTGATTATGTCATGGTACATTTAAATAAGTCTAGGTTGCAGAAGGGGATGCCTACAAAAATAAAAATGAAGAGAGTGGGACCCAGCAAGATCTTAGCCAAGTATGGGGCAAATACCTATAAGGTGGATCTACCTACTGAATTGAGAATCTCACTTGTCTTCAATGTGGTAGATTTGATAAAATTAAAAGGACCTTTGACAAAGATGGATGTGACTAGAGAAGAGGTTGGAAAGGATGTGGAACCTGATGCTTTACCTCTCAAGATGCACAAAAAAGAAGATAAGATGTTGGATTCATGGTTAAAGAAGACTAATAGGCATAAGGTGTACATTGAACACCTCATCAAGTGGAAGCACAAACAATGAGTCATAGGCAACATGGATTACATATACAAATTTCAAGAAGATGGGAATTCCTAAAGATATTGTTTCCATAGGAGTGACATGACTTTCCTTTGTGGGGGAGTATGGTGCAGGAGCACCTAGGTAAGACTAGATTGTAACCTAGGCTTCTAGTTTTATTTTGGCTTGTAGTGGTCTTGGCCAAGCCACTACTAAAAATAATAGGACTAGATAGGTCCTAGGGTGTGTTGATTTGGTTAGAAAACCAAACTAGATCATTTGAGGTTAAGAAGTGATGATTTGTCCAAATTAGGTAAATATTCCAAGAATGATGGAACCATGGATTTTATTCTTTTTAGAGTCTAGGAGGGATAATATAAGGTCTAATAGGTATTTTAGTGCATATGGATAAGTTTTATAGAGTTTTGACCAAGTTAGACTGCAAGAATAAAAAAGTTTTCAATGTTGTCATTGACAACATTTCTTGCAATAATGCATCTTCGAGAATTTGGTTGTATAACTGTCAGAAATACTTAGATTTGTGCCATGGTAAATTATATAAGGCCTCCCCCAGCCTGTGTGTGGGGGGTTTGATGAAGTTTGGAAATTAGTGTATGGACTGTGTAATTGGATAATTGGTTATAGTTAATCATTTTGTACACATTTTGTATTTTAATGGATTGAAATATGCACTATGACTTGTGCATGATTTATTTGATGTAGTTGCTTTTTTTTTCATGTAATTAGTTAGATTTTTTGTTCTTGTTTGATTGCTTTTGTAAATGCTTTAGTTTTCTGCACTGTCACTGGTCTGAACTAGGCAATTTTTGCAAATAGAGTCAACTCATCATTCCAACATGGAAATTGTACGGGCTCTTGGAATGGGTGAAGTGACTCCTTTTACTATATGGGTGAAGAAGGATGGGCCCTATAAAGCTGATTTTCTAATTTTATAGTGATGTCATAGGCAAGCCAGAGATGCATGGCTAGGGATCACAGTGAATTCCATAGGCAAAAGGAGTGATTAAAATCATTGGTTTCTTCAATAAAATCATGTGGATAGGAGGAAATATGTATGGAGAAGCCCCAAATCCAATGGGAAGGTCTAGTAATGAGTTCTTCATGATGAAAACTCAAATCCTGATGGATATGCTCAGTGCATAGTGAAACCCTTAAAAATAGGCTTGCAAATAGGAACCCTCTGTACGGACAGTTTGGGAAGGCAAGACCAATAAAATATTTTAGGTCTTCGATAAGGGTGTCAAGATCTAGAGTTATTTTTTCATATTGTTAAGAATAATTTCAATTTATTTGCAGAAAGGTGCCTAATTAGGGCTAATGCTTGTAGCCCTATTTTAGTGGGTTGGAAGCAAGTTCTTGAACTTGTTTAGGGTTTCAGTGAAAACTATGTTGATAGACATTGTGTTGGATGAAATTACCTTGGTTTGGCCCTTCATCTTCATTGGTAGATAGTGATAGCCCTATTGGATCACTTGGTGGTAAAAAGAAAGAAGATGACCATGAAGCTTATGGTTGATTGAGTTGATTTCCTAAATTGTGTTGATAGGTTGAATATGTGAAGGATTTGAGTTGATAATCCTAGGAATTTTAGGGTTAGTTAAGAACCTTTATAGGCTAGAGAAGTGTCCTATAGGATACCCTAGGAGAAGATAGGGTTGAGAGCAAGAATTTTCATTACATCATAAGGAATTTAGACATATATCTGAAGATGTTTTTAGAGGAATATTTTGACAAAAGAAAATCCCATTATAGATCAGACTGTGTAGAATCCAAATATATAAGTTGTTTATATATTTGATTAATTTTTTTAAATTTTTCATTGAATTTCTACTGAAACAGGTCTATAAACTAAAGATAGCAGGCTAATTTGTTATTTTAATAACTTTTTTATTTGAAAGTTTCTTACAAAAATATTTATATGACGTCAAACTAGAGACAATTTTACACACTTAATTTTTTTTTTTAAAATCATATGTTTTGGTCAAATTAAGCTTGTCGTATATGAGAGATTTACAATAGCTACAATTATGCCTAATAAAAAATTAATTAAAAAATATATTTAACAAAAAATATTGTCATCAATCATAACTGTGATACATACCATTTCCCAAAAAGATTCATAGAAATAGCTTCATTTAGGTTACATTTTACTTTTCGTAAATGGGCATAGTATGGTCCTAAAATAAGGACTTTAAAATGTGGGTTTTAGTAATGCCTATTGAAAATGAAATTTTATCATCTGGGTATTAAAATAAGCTATAAATTTTGGAAAGTACACTTCCACTACTACAACTTTGATTGCTGATTTTTTTAAAGATTCAATGTCTAAGTGCTTCAAATATTCAGATCAAACAAATCAAACTAGAAAAAAAATAAGAAAAATAGTTCCACTTTTAGCCGAAAAGTGGACTCAACTTCTTGCTAGCACCCTAGTTTTTGTAAGTATAACAACCCACTAATCATTGATTTGCATCTTGTCTATTTTTAATTATTTGTATCATCCATCTTTTTCAACTTGCAACTAATAATCATAGGATTACAAATAGTTTTTGAGTCATCAATACCAAATTTCTTCAACAATGCTTTCACATACTTGAATGAGAAATGAAAATATCTTTATATATTTGTGTAATTTGTAGTCCAAGGAATAATATAATCTCACCTATCATAGACATCTCAAATTCCTTTAGCATGTCATCACAAAATTCGTTACTCAACTTTTCATTTCCACCAAAAATGATATCATCCACAAAGACTTCAATAAATACAATGTTATCATTAACAACTAAGAATTATAAATTGCTATCACAAATACCTTAATTGAAACTAATCTTCAATAAATACTTAGCTAACCTTTCATACCATGATCTAAGGGTTTGTTTCAATCAATATAGTGCTTTCTTCAATCAGAAAACAATGTCATCTCTATCAGTCAAAGGAAAACCACCTAATTCTTAATGGATACTTCTTCCAACTCTCCATTCAAGAAGTATCATATGCAAGAAATAATCTAAAAAATTCAATTCTAGTAATAGGAGAAAAGGTCTCCTCCAAATCAATACCTTCCATCTATGAATAACTCTTGGAAACATGTGTGGCTTTGTTCAGAACTACTTCATATTTTTTCTAACTACCCATTTAGTACCAATCACATTCTTGTCCAGAGTTCTAGTAACAATAATCCATGTCTTATTCTTTTTAATCTATTCCAATTCTTCTTTCATGGATTTGATCCAACTTTCATCTTTTCATGCTTCATCAACATCCTTAGGATCAATCTTAGAAATAAAAAAAAATTCATTCCTAGCAATTCTTTCTCTAGTCTGAACACTTTTTTTTTTTTCTATCACCAATAATATGATTCTTTGAATGATTTAACTTTACATACCTTGGGGTTTTCTAAATTTTATTTTTAGCTGACTCTTGTGTTTCCAACTCCTCCTCATATTCACTTTGTTCTACTAATCCATTCTGATTCTGATTCCAATCCCGTGTTTGCATAATCAGACTCTCTTCTTCAGGATCAAACTCATAACTCCAAGATGTAACTAGTTTCAGAAAACTTTCATCCACTTTTATATTAGATATCTCAATCATCTTTCTAAATCTATGATTATAAAATTTGTACATCTTTCTCTTTGTATAATAACCAAGAAATATTCCTTCATCACTTCTAGGATCAATTTTCTCTAAATCTTTACCTCTCTTAATGTAACATTTTCTTATAAAGATTCTGAAATAATTCATAGTAGGAATATGACCATACGAAAGCTCATAAGGAGTATTACTAGTACCATGCTTGATTTTAACTTAGTTTAATATATAAACTATAGTGCTAACAACTTCTCTCCAATAGATCTGCAAAATATTTCCTTCAATTATCATTGTCCTTGCAGTTTCAAGAATAGTTCTATTTCTTTTGTTAGGAATTCCATTCTCTTGTGGGGTTCACAAAGCATATATTCTCCTCTTTTTCCCATTCTCTTCACAATATGCATCAAACTCTCTAGATGTAAACTCTCCACGTCTATCAGATCTTAGAAATTTTAGCTTCATACCTGTCTCAATCTCAACCATATATCTAAAAATCTTTAATTGGTCAAATTCCTCATATTTTTTCTTCAAAAATGTAAACCATATCATGCTTGAATAATTATAAATGAATAGTATAAAGAATCTATCTCCATAATAAAATCTAGCTCTAGCAGGACCACATAAATCAGTATGTACCAAATCTAACAACCCACCAGAAGAATAGACCTTATTTTTTAAAGTAGATTTAGTTATCTTACCCGACTGACATTCCTTACACATTGCATTATAAGGCTTAAAAAATTTACATAAATCTCTCACTGCATTTGTAGTGCCTGTCTTCATAATTTTATCAAAGTTTACATGAAAAATTCTCTTGTGCCACATCCGACTATAATAAATCTTAGCGATCAAACATCTATTCTCTAAATCATTGAAGTGAAATATATTACCTCTCGTCTATGTACCTTATAATAAATCTACACAATTTTAGAGCTTACAATGATCCTACACATTCCATTCTTGAATTCCAAGTGACATCCCTTATCAACTAATGGTCCAACACTCAAAATTTTCTGCCTTAAACATTGCATATATAAAACGTCATCAATATTACTCTTATCATCAAGTGTAATTGAAACTCTTCATTTGATCAAACAGGGACAATTGTTAGAAAAAATAACAACTCCACCATCATAATATTCAAACTTAACAAATTAGTTTTTTTCTTTGGTCATGTGATGTGAACATCCACTGTCAATAACCCAGTCATCTCTCTTACATGAATGAAAAAACAAGGCTTTCTCTTCATTAGAATTATCATATTTGATAGAAATAAGCACAACCTCACCTTCTCTCTTCTCAAATTCATTATCTTTCCTTCATTAGTAGCTAGTAACACTTCTTTAGATATTTAGGCCTGAAATTCTTATGCTTTCACTTTGGCTCTTTGTTAGCATATCTAGAAGCAATGCGACATACTTACGGGATCCCGTAGGTAGTTGCTTTGAAAATAGGGTTTCAAGTTCTCTTTGTTCTTTCTCAATTTGTTCTTATTCCTTAGCATATCTAACAATCTTATATGAACTTTCTCCAAAGTCATATATTTGCATATTCTTAGAAATTGCGACTTTAAATGTAAATTCAACTTTAGGAAGTGTATCTCCAAATTAAATCATTCAAAAGAAGATAACTTATCAATTAATGTGTCTCTTGCAATAGTAGTCATAGTTCTGATTTCTTTAATAGAAAAACCTTTATGATTGTAAGGAGGCAAGGATCTTATGACTTTAGAAACAATCTCACTATCATGCAATGTTCTACTAGCACATATGATTACACAAAAGAATTTAGTTATCTTATTTACGTAGGAAGTAAAGTTATGATCTTCACTCATCCTCAATGATTCATAGTTTCCTTTTAGACTTTGTAGCTTGGCCTGATTCACAAATGCATCTCCTTCATATAATGTCTCCAATTTTGTCCATACTTCATGTGCAATCTATAATCTTGAACTGTTGGTATACTCAACATCTGATAAGGAACTCTTCAAAGATTCTTTTTCTCTCGTATTATACTCGAATTATTTTTTCTCATCAGTAGTCGCAATAGAAATATTTGTAGGAGGGTTGTACTCCCTCTTTTCAATAGCCCAATTTTAATCACTAAGGCACCTTAAGTGTGTAATAATCTAGTCCTTCCATATTATATATTTTTTTCTCTCAAATCTTGGACTTTCCTTCTTAAAGGTGGACATCCCATATCTCCTCAAGAAGTCAATCTTCAAAAAGAGGACACTAGCTCTCATACTATTCAATTATAAGACATTAAGGTAGGACATACAATTGAGAGGGAGGTGGGGGTGAATCAATTGTGTCACAATTTTATCTTGACCTTTAACCAACTTATAAACTTTTATCTCAAGTCTCAATGATGAAAATGAAAGAAAGATCATAACACAGTAACCAACACATAACACCAATATTTTTGATCTGGAAACCCATTTAGGGGAAAAACCATGGTGGGGGTCAAACCCGCAAGATGAATGTACTATATTAAAATCACTATACCCTATCATGAGTATTACAAAGTGGAATGCACATGCATTAAATTACACTTCCTAGAGATCACTGCTAAAATACAACAATGATGTCAATCCCAAGGAAGGCTCACTACCTTATAGTAATATCTAATTACAACTCATAGAGGACATACTATCCAAAATCATGAACTAACAAACAACATATTTGATATGAAAAATAGTTCCAATGAAGTGCAATAATCTATGCCTCAATTGTAGATTCCACTAATACCTCTTCTTTTCAGCATCTCATACACTCTCGCTCATCCAATCATACCTTTTCACAAAATATTTTTACTTTGTCTCTTCAAGACACACGCTCTCACCATGATTTTGCAATTACAAATTATTACATATATATACACATTACATCAATTTATTTTTAGTAGGTCACCTATGAACCTAACTATAAAAAATTAATTCATTACATCTCAGTACCCAATGTGATCCATTGAATATTGGATAAGACATAGAAATGATCCATAACATCTTCAAACATGCTCTATATCCATAAATCACACCACAATCATTCACAACATGCTAGATCACTAAGTTGGCCAAGAACACATAAGAAAATTAGCATGCCACATGAAATTCACCAAATCTAATTGCATAATTCAACACGATCTAGAAACATGAATGGAACACTATCTAGAAATCTCTGAAAACAGTGTGAAACACCAAGACATCAATACAAACATCTCTATCGTAGAATCCATACACTTATCTTCTCTGTTCAATAGGAACACTAATCAACAATAACTATAATGAAACAAAATTATCTTGCCAGTATCCAAATTAGGAAGCACTCAATCTGAGGACACACTTCAATGTCCTGAACTCACCACTAGGTTAGCAACCAAGAATATTACATAGGTGATCCATACTGATCCAAAACTTGAAACACTATCATAGTATGAAAAACCAAAATAGAAGTCTATGATAAATCCATCATAACTCTCTTAAATCATCATGCAATCCTTTTCCACTTTAACTAGATCAAGTATAGACATCCTGGAACATAACTAAACGATCACAACATTAGATCTTTAATATCATAATCGTACCACATAAATCATCTCACTAAACAAACTAGGAACACTATCTTCAATAGTAGGAATATGTTGATATCAATGAGCAAACATTAATGCCAACACATATATGTGCAATATGATCAACATCCCAACTTTATATAAATTTTTTAATAAATTATATAACTGTCTACTAATATTTTATTTTACTCTTGAAGTTGAGATTATTTAGATAGTTTTTATAATGTTGAAATTTATAAGTTGATTTCATTATCTAAATTATGTAAATGGGTTAAAGTTGAGAAACTTAATTTTTCTTTTATCAATAAAAATTTATTTTTATGAGTATTAAGTTTGAACCATGAATGAGCTTGGCTCGGACCAAGGGTAGTAACAACAATGGGTACCGCCATCCCAAGATTAGAGATAAAAGAGGAGTAAAATAGAAGATCACAATAAATAGAAACTCAAAACCTAATAATATGTTATATAGTAATCCTTGGTTTTATCCCTTCCCTTAACTTGTGACCAAAGGGTAATATCAAAATTGGTATTATTCAAATTTCTCTCCTTTTTCCTTTTCATAATATGCCATCAATCTTTAATAATAGAAACCTCATCCTCCTAAGATAAATATTTATTATTAGGGAGTGGCATTTATCTTTTCCTTTCAGAGTGAAAACCCCATTACTAGCATGCAAATCCCTATAAACCTCATCTGACAAGAAGACATTTCTATGCTTTTCTAGTTGAGTTTATTGCAAAGTAGGCATTGTGGGCTTCTGTACTAGATACCCCATTACCACTTTGGAAAATATAATTTTTTTCTCTCTTTTCTTTTCTATTTTTAAATGTTGATGAGAAACATTGTTCCATTAGGAAGATTCCTTATCTATTTTTACTTTGTCATACTTTGCACCTATATACCCTATTTGGAAGAATCTTCTACAGCCAAAAGAAACTGCTTCATACTGCAAAGGTTGCACCCAACAAGCTTTGGAGGTTTTAATTATGATTTTTGCAAGAAGCCCTCCATAGATATCCATTCCCACTAGCATGTGAGATAATGTGCAAATTATAAGGTTATAAGAACCCTCATCCACAAATAGAACATTTCCCAGTGAGTCTCCAATAACTTGAAGACAAGAATCAAACCATAAATTAAGACAAAAATTAGGCAGCCTTACCCAAAGTAGGATTCTATCAAAAACTTCAGATTTTAGACAAAATATAGGTGTCATAGTTTCAACATTAGTGCAAACTTCTCACCACATCACAAAACATGTTCATACAGAATATTGTTTCTATCATGAATCTTTTCAAACACAAGAGTAAAAAAACCCTTTCATGAATGGTAAATCTTAAGACAACCATCAATAAAGGGCTCCAATTTGTGATATATCTAGGTATGTAACTCTTGCAGACTTGGCCATAAGCCCCTAAAACATTTGGTTAAACGTAGGATAGAAAATGTTAACAAATTGTGCACAACTTCCTCTTCAACCTGAAGGTCTAAAGCCATATATATATATTCTTGATAGAGGGAAGCAAAGCCACTGTTGAAGGGAATTCTAGTTTTCGGTGAGTAACATGCACTTTTACTGCAGATCTCATGAAGAGATGAGGCTAAGAGCCCCCAACCCTCATTATGTTCTCTCCACCCAGTGCAATGATAGGTGGAAGATGACATGCCTGAGTTTGTGCCCCCCTAGCCACACCATTCCTCAACTCCTTACATGGTGACTATAACTTAGAAGACTTCTACACACCATTTTGGGAGCCCTTGGTTTAGGGTTCCCCAAAAAAAGCCCAGCTGTGATGCCTTTCTCAGCTATATCCTCATTTTGGGTGTAGTATTTGTGAAAATTCCTATTACAGTCACTGATTATTAATTTCCTATCTCATAAATATTATTTAACTGTTGAAAATATATTTACAGTTGAATATCAAAAAATAACAC
Source organism: Thuja plicata (assembly GCA_018584345.1). Lineage (NCBI taxonomy): Eukaryota > Viridiplantae > Streptophyta > Pinopsida > Cupressales > Cupressaceae > Thuja > Thuja plicata. The sequence goes on from MU224061.1 coordinate 3,451,039, forward strand.
AACTACAACTTCACTAAAATACGAAAAGAAATAAGCAACACAAGGACACAATATTTTTGGACAATCTTCCCTCGAAAAACCCCTAAGGGAAAGCTAGTTCTACAGATGGAAAATATATTAATCTTTAGCAATATAAGAGTTATAAAATAATTCCTTGCCTCTTACTAGAAGAATTCTAACAAACTCCTAATATCTCCCACTGATATCCTCCACTTCTTTACCAACACTATCACTGCGCCTCTTGCTAACACTGCAAGACTATTTTCTATGATGGAAAATTCTTCTCCAAACTTGTTCCACTCCAAATGACCCATGAACCCTTTATATACTACTCTCATTGGAAAACCAATGACCGAGATTAATTCAAACCAATGGCTGAGATTAAAACAACTTAACAACCAATTAACTAATTTTGGCTATTAGGTCTCACCTAAAAAGGGCCTGTTGGTTATATTCCTAGTTTTGTTGGTTTTTCATAAAATTTTGTTGTCATCATGCCAAATTCTATGCAAAATCAAAAGGTCTTTCCCATTTTGATTTATCCTTGTGGAAATTTTGTGTTCTTAGGTCAAAATCCACATGAATAGTGAAGAAACCCAAAACCCTGAGATTTTTTCTAAGTAAAAATGCAAAAAAGCCCTAAAATGTCAATCAAGTTTCTATTTTTGCATTACCTTTTTGATAAAATTAAGTTATAAAGGTCATCAAGTGGTTAAGTCACAGTGTCATGCAATGTATCTTGCAGTTGGAAAATCATCATGAGACTTAGTGATTGCTTCAGTCGCAGGGTCTCCAGATCAGAACATAGTTAGTGACAAGTTAAATGCTTCTGCCACTAGGTCTCCAGTTAAAAATTTAGTTAAGTAAAAGGTTTTGAGAATTGGAAACAAACCACAAGTTGATTAAAATATATGGTGGTCAGGTAGTCACTAGTTAAAATGGTAAGTCAATATTTCTTCAACAATTTCGAGACAAACAGTTAGGATGAGACATGTGTCCATAGTGAATAGAACAAAGTGTATCAGACACGTGGTCTCCTAAAAGGAAAATATCATTTGGCGATTAAGAGACTAAAGGGTGTAAGGCTATGTATTTTAATATTGTTGCATTGTCTGCAAATGATTTAGGGTTTTCAAAATATACTCAGTGACTTAGCAAAGCCCTCAGATGCAGAATGAGATAAGATCGACGGTAGCTATTGATTCTTTATCAAATTTGTATAAGAGTAAAATGTTCTCGCAACAATGAGATTAGCTTTAGTCACATAGTCTCTGAAGGAAATATTAAAGAGAAATTTTAATTAGTGATTGGGTGACTAAGGTTAGTCGTGGGGTCTCATAAAGTGAAATAAACATTCAGAGACTTAGCGATAAGAGTTTAAAAGATGAAAAGTAACTATGGTCGCGGGGTCTTCAAATAAAATTTGAGTTTGGCATTTGATCTAGCAACTTGGATTCATTTGGTCACGTGATCGCCAGAAGTTAATCATGGTTAAGATAAGTGAAGAGAATCATTTAGTCGCTAGATCTCTAGAAGAATTGAGAGTTAAGAGATTTGATCAGCAACAAAGAGATAGTCCATAGTCGCGTGGTCGCCAAATATGAAAAGTGATAAAAGGTGGCAGTTACTGACATGACAACATAGAGATTCATCATCCAATGAGAATCTTGGAGATTAATTACTATGTGAAAAAGGTAGCTGAGTGTCTAGTGAAGGACCAATCATACAAAGACATGTCATTTTGATCAAATTTTATAAGGGTTTTTTCTAAAAATGCACTCATATGAATTTGATTTCCTGTCACATTCATGAGCTATGGATAAGATTTCAATTAATACCGCAGCATGTAAACTTGAAGGCAAAATTGATTATCTCTTCAATGATGAGCTGAGTACTTTGAAAAGTTACCACAAAGAGATGATCACAGGTTCATTTTCATTCATCATACATCCAGAATTTTAGAGCAAAGAAATTGCTAGGTTTTCTGTGTCCATAAAGAAAGAATTAATCAATTTTAGGGTGATTTTCTGATTTTGAAGGTTCTTGATTTGTCTTCAGTGCACAGAGAAGAGTATGGAGGCCTGAGAGAAGATTTGTCTCAATATCGGTGAAAGATAAGTGGAAACCAAACAAGATGAGTAAAGCCGTTAGTGTGGCTTCTACCAGTTGTAAGAGTGATGAAGTAGATGATGATGCCAAGGGAAAAAGGAATTTCTCTGATGAATTTTTAAAGCTGTTGCCGGGGTCTACATAGAACAAGAAGGAAAATGCCAACTTATTGGCAGATGAATACTGTGAAATCAACGATGCCCATACACCAAGTTCCATAGGTTTTTATCTATATAACTATATTTATAATAATTCTGATAAGGCCACCCCAATATCAAACCCTTGGACTAGCAGTCTGGCTAGGTTAATTGTCCCTGATGTCTATGTACATTTAGACTTGTTTTTAGGTCTTGTAAACCATTACGACTCTTTGTCTAGGACAATTAAAAAGAATGATGGTACTGCGTTGTTGATTCTGAATAGGAATTCATTTATGAAAGCTTTTGGTTTATATAGTACCATGTCTACTAAGAATAATATTACCTGACAAGAGGAAAGGTATAGGTTACAGCCTGGGGTTGCTAGAAACCAATTGCAGAAACATATTCTTAAGGAAGTTAGAAACCATATTAGCCCTATACCAGGAACTGCACCCTACTATTTCAATGATTTACATTTCTATATCAAGTACATTTCTTATGCTTTGTGTAGAGTGTTGGGTATAGATGGAGGAGCTAAGAAGATAAATTCTGGAATTTTAATGATGGTGTTAGATTTGCAAGATGTGCATTCTAGTACTAGTTATGACTATATACAATATATCATTGATAAAATGCATGAGGGGTTTGTAGCTGTGCAGAAGAAGGGTAAAGATCCTAAGGAAAAGGATCCTAGGTTTTTACATTATTCTATCCTGAGGCATTTGTTATTGCATTTAAATTATGGTATTATGAATGTAAACAACTTAAACCCTTAGAGTATTTTTCAAGACTGGCCCAATCCTATTCAATTTTGGATTAGGATATGGAATTATACTTCCAAGGATTGTGATTTTTGTGGATTTGAGAACTGGATTGTATATCCCTTGATGCAGAGTATGGGTATTAGCAAGACTAGACTCCCAGTGAAGGTGCTGCAGTTGCTAAGACCCTGTGAGTATGTTGATAAATGGGAGGATGACCACAATTGGGGAGACTTCTTTTTAGAAGAGAATTTTACTATGATCAGGGCATATGGATGCACACATCCTCCTCATGTCCTACAATATCATGTGCCATCAAGAGTCACAACTATGGAGCTCATTTGGCAACTATTATTGACAGATAATAAGAACTTTGCACCACATAGGAAGGGGACATTAACCCCTAGGCAATTCAAAAAAATTTAGTTTACAATTGGCAAAGGTGCTATTGATTTAGTGAGCACATGGTTGGAAAGCTGCAAAATGGGAGTAGCATTATATAGATACATTGATATAGAAGGATTTATTACAGGAGCTAAGAAACTCCTAACTCCTACCATACCAAACACATATGTACATGGTCTTTGTGTGGAGGAGCATGCTACTAGAAATATCCTTGATGAGGATGAAGTGAGAACTAGGAGAGAGAGAATTCAGGAGTTATTGAATTTAGAGAAGAAAATAAAAAGAAATGGATTATCATTTGGAGGTTTTTACCCAGACCTACCATATTTTGATAAAATCAAAGCTATGATTGATAACTTTTACACACTCTATGAGCAATTAGATAGAGTTTTGGATGTGAAGAAAGGGGGAAAGGAATCTAAATATTTAGAATCTAAGTATGAGAGTGAGAGTGATGGAGAATATGCCCATCCACCTCAAATAGATCAACCCCAATAGAATATTTTAGAAGAAACTTAGATACACGGAGAACAGGGGAATATCATAGACTTGATAAAGGTTTCCCAACTAGATGATATAGAGGAGCCTGCCACCAAGAAGTAAAAGGTTGACCCTGGTCAAACCTCTTCCACAAGAAAGGAGAAAAAGGGAGATAGGATAAATGCTCTTATTCTTGGAAACATATTGTATAATCACAATTTGAGAAAATAAATTAGAAAAGGAAAGAGACAACAACAATAAGTAGAGGGTAACATAGAATTGCCTCTTAGGGCATGTATTGATGAAAGGTTACTTCACCAACAACAATTTTTGAGTGATGACAACTTTATAAAAATTGACGAGTTTAAAGATTTCTTAAGGTTACACAAGAAGGAGAAAATTAGAGAACAACTGAAATCAGATGGTGAAGAGGAAGTGACAAATGAGGCTCTTCTAGCTCTGCAAACCTATGATCCTAATAGTGAAGATGTTTCTCTTGATGAGGCTAGAAAGATGGTTTTGAACAGTGGAATTTTTCTTACTGAGGGCTGGGATTTAGCCTCAACATTCATAATAGATCAAATTAGGAAACAATCAGATCTTAAGATGGCAAGTGAGATCCAGATGGGTGACATGATCAAAGGGTTTGGATACAGTCCAAAATCACAAGAATTTGCCATGTGGAATTTATGTCCAAAAGACTAGAAGCCTCAACTTGTAAATATTCAGGAGAGCATGGCTGGAAATCAAATGGTGTGGATAGTACATAATACTGGAGATCTTGAGATTTCCTAGATCATGACACAATGGGCACACTTAAATGAGGATAAGACAAAGCAGTTGCCAGAAAATTGTGGTATTTTAATTGAGGAGGCTAGTGCCTTAGCAAAGGATAGGGAATTATGTCATATTAAGATACATCAATAAGATAAGGTAATTGCTAAGATGACAAGGAAATTACAAGAGAAACCCGAAGTGGTATATGTGCCCTTAGTGCAGCCTTTGCAGATATAGGAGAAAGATGAAGCAAAGGAAGTGGTTGAAATAGATGATGTGGCCAAAAAGAATAATGAGGTGGTCTTAAATGCATTATGGAGCATTCTTCAGCATAGGATAGATATACTAAAAGATAAAACAAATATCATCCTGAATGCTTATAACAAATTACCCATTTTACATGCTAAAGTAACATGGTATATTTCTATTTTGAAACCTTATTTTTTCGCATGGTCTCCTAGGATACAATTGTTTGAGAAACTTGCCTCTTTGCAATAGCATAGGCCAAATTTAATAGAGATTTTGACAAAGGTAGAAGATGAAATAAAAAGGGTAAATGTATCTTTATCTTTTTTTAAGGGGAAGCCAAATCAGAGACAGGCTAAGATAAGCCTATTTTCACCAGATTTCAATACGTTTGTTCCTCCTTTAAAAGGAGAAGATAATTAGGTCAAGGCCTTGGAGGCCTAGAGGAATGAGTTTGATAGCAGATTGCCTAGTAATGAGGTATTCATTACAGAATCTGACTTAGATTTAGATGGTTTTAATAAGATTTTGGATAAAGCATTCAGGACAAAGACTGACATAAAAAAAAAATTTAGTGGATGTCAAAGGCATTAGTGATGTCAGATTGGAAAGGAAAAAGGGATAACTGCAGAGTATTCAAAGTTTTAAATGGCCTACAGAGGATGAGGTGACAACTTGGAACTTAATGACACAACCAAAGAAGAAGAAGCCTGTGGTAATAAAGGAGGAGATCTTGGATGAGGAGTAGATAGGAACACTTGGCGCCTGACCATTGAGCACAGGGAGGTTAGTAATTATCAAAGACAAGTGTAGGTTATCCTGAAATGTTGGTCACTTGATCTCAGTATAAATATTAGATGCACTATCCTGAACATTGTCAGACAAAGGCGCCAGAATCCAGATGAAGATAAAGAGGATCAGATTTCATCCCTGTTCTTGTCTTCCCACCGCTTAACATTCTCATTTATTGTCTTTTATGTACTTTTAGGGTTAGGTTCCTTAAACCATATAAAGCTTGTTGCATCCTAACTTTAAAGGATTCCAAGATGGTTAAGGACCTATAAATAGATCAAAATTGTAATAGTTTTGAGAGATGAAATATATTGGCAAACCACACTTTCTAAATTTCAGTCTGTGTCTTTGAGCCTTTTGAGCTTTTTATGTACTAAAGCAGAAATATATGAATACAATAAAGTGTAACTTTACTCTATATTATTGTTGTCTCTTTACTTATTGTGTATGCTCTTTTATGTTTAATCTGTAAAGAATTTTAAGCATATTGGTTAATGGGTAGCTATCTAATTGCTTGCAAGTTTCTTTCAAGGGAAGAACTAAGTTTTGTAAGTAGTTTTAGGGAGCATAACAATATCTAAGGATTTGATACAGTGTTATAGAAATGACAGGATAGTTTGCAAGGAATCTTATCTGAGTTGCCTATAGGTTGTAAGGCATCTTACAGTATTTTTATTTTATATATCTCTGTGGATTTTTATTTATTGATTCTATAAGCCCAAGGATAGGCATTGGTCTAGGAACTTGTTTGGTAATCCATCATCATCCAAATATTCAATACCATTCAAAATCAATTACTTTCAGAATATATTTGTAAAATCAATTGTACTCATAGTGATTATAGTTGAAATTTGTTGATTTCTTAAAGAGTAAATCATTAGGTTTCCCCTCCTAAAGTAAATGGAAGAAGGATGAAAGTCTTTGTCTCATTAGTTTATGTTATTAAGACCATAGCCTGGCTTGTAGTACTCTATTTCAAACTAATTATTGCAATCTCCAAGGTACTTTATAAGTTTTTAGAGTGAGGTCTGGAATAAGTAACCAGTGAATGAATTAGTCCATCAAATATATGGGCTAAAAAATTAGTAATCTTTTAATAGGTAATACCTGCCTAAGTCTGTGGAACTAAAAAATTAAGGAGGTGATAATAGGTATCCGCAGTGTTATCAAATACCTCAGCAATTAGCCTTTCTCTTGTCAAAAGGGAGTTTGCATTCAATTATAATCAATATATTATCATTTTAAGGTTGTGGTGCAAGAAAAAGAGCTAACAAATTGGCAACTCTACTGGGGATAGAGATTATAAAGTTTTGTTAAGAATTTTAGAATATCTCTAGTGCTATTTTAAAAGTTTGAATCAAGTTACAGTTGAGTTTTGCCCATCCGAGTAGCCTAAAAAATGGTGACTTTTCTAGGGAATCAAGTGATTACAATTCATACCAGTTGTAGTTGTCAAAATTGTCTTTTGATTTCTGTATTCATTCACTCGTAATTATTATTTGGTGGTGACTCTAAAGAAAATCTCTGAGATTAGTGCAAATTTATTAAATATCTCTTAGAATGAATACTAGATCAAGAATGAGAAATGATCCTAAGAAGGTTTTATATGGTGGAATCCCATCTTCCTCAAGGATGGAAATGTCTTGGAGGAAGAAGAGAAACCAAGTTAGCATGGATGAAATGCCTCCAAGAGGTAAAGAGGGTAGTGCTAGAAGAGATATGAATAGCAATCAGCCTTCTCATGATGGAAATACTTCAGAATACAAAGAAGCTGCAAAAAGGGTATTAGAAACACCTATAGCCACTTCTAATTCTAATGAAATAGAAGAAACAAGTACATCTAGTTCAGATTCTAAAGAAGCTCCCTCTAATGAGCTAGCAAATGAGGAGAAATTCATCATGAAACAACTTGCCCTTGTTCAACAAATGCAAAGGGAGAGAGAAATGAGAAGGAAATAACATGAGCATAAGGATGTTGATAAGAGTAAAAGAAGATCTTCAAGACATCAAAATATGAAAGATACAAAAAGGTCTCAAAAAGACCAAGAAATACCACTCACTGATAAGGCTTCTAGTTCATAGAAGGATAAAGGTAAGCAAAAGATGAATGAATACAGAAATCAAGAACCTAAGTTTCAGAAGCCTTTAACATAGAAAATGTCCAAATTGGATGTTGATTTGGAGAAATTGAGAATTGAAAAAGAAACCATGGAGAAAATGTTAGAAAAGGCACAAATGTAAGCTGCAACAGTTGAAATGAAGAAGAAAATAGATTTTTTGCAGTCTTCAAAGTATTTTCATGCTGGGCCAGAGAATATTACTGCTGCTAAAGCAAAAGCTACTACTTTTAAAGAGAATGATAGTTTTCAAAGGAAACCATTGCATACTAAAAGGTATAAAAAATTTAAATTTATTGGTATCCCTAGATATCCTAATGCTTTCCCTAAAGATGTGGGTGATATAGGAGAAAAGCTCCCAAAGTTTGCAAGTAACAATGTTATTTCTTGTGAAACACATTTAAGAAAGTTCATTGATTTTGTTGATGATTTAAATATCACTCATGAGGATGTGTTGATGAAATTATTTGTTCAGTCTTTAGTGGAAGATACAAGAGAATGGTTTAGGATCCTTTCTAATGGATTCATTGTTTCTATGGATGAGTTAATTGAATTATTTAAGGATCAGTATGGAGATAAAACAAATAAAGGTTTTTTGTTGAATGAGTTCAACAATATCAAAAAGAATTACAATGAAGAGGTCATAGAGTTTAATACAAGGTTTCAAAGAGCTATGCACAAGTTGTTTTAGAAGATAAGGCTGGATGAAGAGGTATGTCTAGCAACTTATTTTAATGCCTTTGATTCTAAAATGGGATATGCTCTTAGAGATAAAAACCCTAGAACTCTTACTGATGCTTATAAGATAGCGGTGAATATTGAAATGAAAAGAAGAGTATCTGGTAAGTTGAATAGGAGAGATGACTCAAGGTTTAGTAGGAGCAACTTAAAAGAACCAAAGAATAAGGAATATAGGGCTCCTTAGAACATAGGCCTTCTTATAATACTACATATAATCCTCAAAATAGAATGCAAAACCATCCTTATGGAACCTATTTCAAGGATGGGAAGCCTGTTATTTTACCTAGAAAGGAAAAGAAAGATAACAGAACCCCATACCCTCTACATAAAAATGTTGTCCATTTTTGTAATGATGATCCTTGGTGAGAGGCTTGTGAAGCCCCTCATAACCCTGATTTTTGTATTATTTCATTAGACTTAAGAGTAAGTGAGGAATATGGAAATGATGAAGGTGAACAATGTGATCATAGTATGACAAATAATTATTTATGTCATGATATAGATTCAGATAGTGAAAATGAAAATCATGATTCTTATAGTTCACAAAGAAGAGTAGAAAATCATCATCAACAGATTTTGTCTGATAGTGAAGGTGAGGAAACTGATGACCATATAAGATGTTATGCTCAAGACAATCAGGATGTTTCACTTATTAGAAAAGCTTCAGATGAAGAGAAATCTAGGATTACTGCAGATTTAGTGAACAAGGGTAGAAGCAACTACCAATTGAGAAACAGGGTAGTGGGTGGTACTGGTAGTCATCCGTCAAGTGTCTTTATAAAAGAAAATAAGATAGACACTAATTATGTGCAAAAAAGCGAAGGACCTAGTGAAAATATAAATAAAAATAAGGTCAAAATCATTACAAAAGCCCTTGAACCAAATGTTGTACAAGAAGGAGAATTGAAAAGGAAAGAAACAAGTACTCTTGTTTAGAGGATAGAAACAAGTACTCCTGTTCAGAGGATAGAGAGTAAAAAGTTAAAAGAACTAGCTCTGAATGAACATACTGAGGAAAGTGATATCACTATTGATAAATCAAAGTCTTCAGATGTGGAATATACTCCAGTGGACATGGGTCATTGTTTGTCCCAAATGACAGTTAAGTTGCCATTTCTAGAGATGATGAGAATTAAAGAACACAAGGAAAAGGTGTTGTCATTATTAAACAGTGTGCCCATAATAAAGGTCCAAAGTCTAGAGAATGTTGGCAAGAAACCAATTAACAAAGGGAATGAAGTTGAGGTGTTAACATCTGAGATTCCTCAAATTTTCTTGAATATAACTTCTTCCCCAATAGTTGTTGACCCATTTTTTCTTTCACTAATAATCAATGGAAAGATGCAAAAAAATTGTATGATTGATTCAGGAGCATCTAATACTGTTATACCAGTGGAAATCATGAGGTCAATGGGATTATAGGTTGATAATCCTCATGGGAGATGTCAAGCCATGGACTCTAGAGAGGTCCCTATGATTGATACCATTCAGGATATGCCTTATAAATTAGCAGTCTGCCCTAATGTTGTAATGAATATGAATGTTCTTGTGGTTGACATACCACCACATTATGGCATGTGGCTATCAAGAAAGTGGAGTGCTTCAATGAGGGGTAGTATACATAGTGATTTATCATATGCTACTTTTAACATTGCTAGAGAAAATGTTAAGGTCTTAAGGGAGAGTAGAACTCCTCACATGATAGAAAGATTTGAAGACACTAACATTAATTGTTGCATTGATGTGGATATGGAGAATTTCGAGATGTAGAAAAATGAACTTTATTATCAGCATGAGGAGATTGACCCTCTGAATAGAGAATTGATTATGCAAGGAGATGGTTTGTGGAAAATGTACTTTGATGGGGCCTTCTCAAAAGAAGGATCAGGGGTAGGGGTATTGTTGGTATCTCCATCAGGTACAAATTTTAAGTATTCATTTCTATTAGCCTTCCAATGTACAAATAATACCACAGAGTATGAGGCTTTGTTTTTAGGACTTGAAATTGCTATCAAACATGGGATAAAATGTTTAAAGGTTTATGGTGATACTGAGTTGGTAGTAGCTCAAGTTAGATCCAAATATGTAGTAAAGAATGATAGATTGAAAATGTACAAGTATGCTATTTGGGATCAAATTGAAATTTTTGATGCCTTTGATATAAGTTGGTTAGAAAGGTCAAAGAATATACTGACTGATTTTTTAGCAAATGTTGCTTTAAAAACTGATGATTTGACCTTACATGGGGTGTCAATATTGGAAGTCAAAACAAGACGAGTTGTTCCAGACAACATATATAACTGGCAGGTTTTTCAGGATGATCAAGATATTCAGAGGTTTATGCAATGTCTAGACCATTATGAGAACCAGAGTATAGATTGTAGTACTTTACGAGAAAGCAATAATGGAAAGGACTACATTCTGGGAAATGAGGTTGTGTAGTTAAGTTCTAACTAGATTCCTAGGGGTTTGGTTGAACTTGAAGCATTGTTTAGTAGTCAAAAAAATGATTCATCAAAATTAAGCAATGCCAAGGTCGAGGATTTAGAAGAAATAAATTTAGTATCTGAAAATAGTCCTCAAATAGTTTATATTGGAAAGGGTTTAGACTCTCATATAAGGATAAATTTGATCAAATTGTTAAGAAGATATAAACATGTCTTTGCTTGGTCATATGAAGATTTGAAAGCCTATAGAGAGGACCTTTTTCAACATGAAATCCCATTAAAGTTAGATGTGAAACCATTTAGGCAAAAACAAAGGCCTATTAACCCCTTGTTGGCCCCTAAGATACAACAATAATTGATGAAACTAAAGGATGCTAGGATAAACCAGCCAATTAGACATTCAACTTGGGTATCAAATTTAGTGCCAGTCAGAAAGAAGAATGGCAACATCAGACTGTGGGTGGATTTTAGAAATTTCAATATTTCTTCATTAAAAGATAAGTATTCCTTACCTAATATGGAAGCAATGTTGCACAAGGGACTGGTTGTGAATTACTATCTATGATGGATGGTTTCTCAGGTTACAACCAAGTCTTAGTTAAAGAATTAGAACAATACAAAACTCCATTTACCACTCCATGGGGAACCTATGTTTATATCAGAATGCCATTTGGACTAATAAATGCAGGGGCAACTTTTCAAAGGGCCATGGATGTTGCTTTTAAAGAATTCATTGATTTATTCATGGTCATTTATCAGGATGATTTGATTGCATATTCGATGAGAGTTGTTGATCACTGTGATCACTTGGGTAAGATTTTCAATAAAGCATTGGAATATGGTGTCTCATGAATCCCAAGAAATGTCATTTTGTAGTACAAGAGGGAAAATTGCTTGGACATATATTATCTAAGGAAGGGGTAAGAATAGACCCTGAGAGAGTGGAAGCAATTCAGAAGGTTATTGCTCCAAAGAACCTAAAAGGAGTGCAATCTTTCTTAGGAAAGATCAATTTTGTCAGAAGGTTCATAGCAAATTTTGTAGATATTGTTAAACCTATTGTAAATTTGTTAAAGAAAGATGCCAAATTTGTTTGGAATGAAGAAGCCCAACAGGCATTTGAGAAAATAAAGAAAGCAGTACAGGAGGCTCCAGTTTTGAAATCTCCAGATTATACTAAGCCTTTTTCTTTGTTTTCATTTGCATATTTTCATACAATTGCTACTATTTTACTACAAAAGGATGAACAAGGATTTGAACATCCAATATCTTTCTATAGAAAATCCCTACAAGCTACAGAACTTAATTATGAAATAATTGAGAAGAAGGCTTATGCTTTGGTAAAAGCTGTGAAGTCTTTCAGGCCATACTTGGTTTTTACTAAAATACAAGCATATGTTCCTCATTCTACAAAGAAATATATTCTTACACAATCAGAGGTAACTGGTAAGAGGTGTAAATGGATCACCAGAATTCAAGAATTTAACCTTGAGATCCATATTACAAAGTTAATAAGAGGAAAGGGTTTGAAAAAACTCATGATAGAAGAAAACTTGGATCTAGTACAAATAAATCAGACAGAGATACATGATCAAACTAATACAAGCATAGATAAGCAACCATTCTATACTAATATTGTATTTTTTTCTAAAAAATGCCAAATGTCCTGATCATATGTCAGAAAATCAGAAAAGAAGTTTGAGATTGAAAACTCAAAAATACACTTGGATTCAAGGAGACTTGTATTGGAAGGATAAGAATGGTGTATTGTTGTTATGTCTTGATAAATACCAAGATGAAAGAGTTTTATGTGAAATGCATGCAGGAGAATGTGGAGGTCATTTTTCTGCTAGGACTACTGCCCATAAGATTTTAAGAGCTGGGTACTATTGGCCCACTTTATTCAAAAATACTTATGAATATGTCAGAAAGTGTGAACCTTGTCAAAGGTTCTCAAACAAGCTGAAATTTTCAGATCCTCTGTTGCTAAATCCAATCAGTACTGAAGCTCCTTTTACTATGTGGGGAATTGATTTTATTGGTGAATTCCAGGAGAAATCTAGTGGGGGAAAAAGTTGGATATTATTTGCCATAGATTATTTTACCAAGTGGATTGAAGTCATCCGTACAAAGAAAGCAACAAGCAGGGTAGTCACTGAATTTCTAATGGAGAATATTATAACTAGATTTGGTGTACCTGCTAAATTAGTAATGGATAATGCCATGAGTTTTAGATAAGAAGAAATGATAGATTTTTCTAAAAAATATGGGATTACAATATCATATTCATCCCCATATCATCCATAGGCTAATGGACAAGCTGAGTCTAGTAATAAGAGTATATTGAAAATACTGAAAAGAACTCTTGAAAAAAATAAAAGAGCATGGCATGCTAAGCTGAAACTAGCACTTTGGGATGATAGAATAATAGTTAAAAAAGCAACTGGTAAGTCTCCATTTGAGCTGGTGTATGGTCTACTGGCAAGATTTCCTATCAACAATTTATTACCAATATAGCAGTTTATACAAGATGAACATTTAGATGTTTATGATAATATGCAGAATAGAATGACTCAGTTGATAGAATTGGATGAAGTAAGAAGAAATAGCCAAAAGGAAAACATAAATTTTCAATAGAAGATGAAGTACCTTTTTGACAAAAGGGCTACTGAGAGAAAATTTCAGTCTGGTGACCTAGTTCTCCATTGGAATGCAAGAGCAGAAGGTAAAGGAAAACAAAGAAAATCTGAGTCTTTATGGTTAGCGCCATTTATTGTCTCACAGAACTTTGGAAAAGACTCTTACTTATTGAAGAACATGGAAGGAGAAGATTTTGAGTTGCCTGTGCATGGGAAATTCCTGAAGCCCTTTTTCAACAGAGAATAAAGGTTCATGCACAAGTAAGTATGTATCATACTGTGAATAATTTCCTGCACTTATGTAAATACTGTAAATACTTTCCCTTCTATTTTAGGTTAGTTGGTGTCCCCTTCATTTTTTGAAAGGTCTGCGACCAGAGATTCTGGGGTTCTTTGCCATAAACTATGTTTAGTCAATCCTCAGGTAGAGCCACTATTGGTTGTATTCCTAGTTTTGTTGGTTTTCCCTAAAATTTTGTTGTCATCATGCCGAATTCTATCCAAAATTAGAAGGTCTTTCCCATTTTGATTTATCCTTGTGGAAATTTTCTGGTCTTAGGTCAAAATCCACATGAATAGTGAAGAAACCCAAAACCCTGAGATGTTTTCTAAGTAAAAATGCAAAAAGCCCTAAAATGTCAATCAAGTTTCTATTTTTGCATTACATTTTTGAGAAACTTAAGTTATAAAGGTCATGTGCCTTTTTCAATGGTCACCTAGTCACTTAATCCTCAAAGCATATTCCATTTGTCATGAGACTTGGCAATTAACTATTGTTGGGATGTCTTAAGAGGAAAAGGAATATTCTTTGTAAGTTATGAAACTTAGTGAAGTCCTTCAGTCGCGAAGTCTCCCAATGAACAAAAAAATCATCTGGTGATAGGGAAACATGTGGTTAAGTCATGGTATCATGCAATGTATCTTGCAGTTGGAAAATTATCATGAGACTTAGTGATTTCTTTAGTTGCGGGGTCTCTAGATCAGAACACAGTAAGTGACAAGTTAAATTCTTCTATCGCCAGGTCTCCAGTTAAAAATTCAGTTAAGTAAAAGGTTCTGAGACTTGGCGACAAACCACAAGTTGATTAAAATATATGGTGGTCGGGTAGTCACTGGTTAAAATGGTAAGTCAGTATTTCTTCAGTGATTTGGAGACAAATAGTTAGAATGAGACACGTGTCCATAGTGAATAGAACAAAGTGTATTAGTTGCATGGTCTCCTAAAAGGAAAATATCATTTGGTGAATAAGAGACTAAAGGGTGTAAGGCTATGTATTTTAATATTGTCACATTGACTCCAAATGATTTAGGGTTTTCAAAATATACTCAACGACTTAGCGGAGCCATCAGATGTAGAATGAGATAAGATCAATGGTAGCCACTGAGTCTCTATCAAATTTGTATAATAGTAAAATGTTCTCGCGACAATGAGATTAGCTTTAGTCGCATAGTCTCTGAAGGAAATATTAAAGAAAAATTTTAATAAGTGAATGGGTGACTAAGGTTAGTCGCGGGATCTTGTAAAGTGAAATAAACATTTAGAGACTTAGCGATAAGAGTTTAAAAGATGAAAAGTAACTGTGGTCACAGGGTCACCAAATAAACTCTGAGTTTCGCATTTGATCTAGCGACTTGGATTCATTTGGTCATGTGATCACCAAAAGTTAATCATGGTTAAGATAAGTGAAGAGATCATTTAGTCATTAAATCTCCAGAAGAATTGAGAGTTAAGAGATTTGATCAGCAACAAAGAGACAGTGCATAGTCACGTGGTTTCCAAATATGAAAAGTGATAAAAGGTGATAGTTGCTGACATGACAACATAGAGATTCATCGTCCAATGAGAATCCAGGAGATTAATTACTATGTGAAAAAGGTAGCTGAGATGTCTAGTGAAGGACCAATCATATGAAGACATGTCATTTTGTTCAAATTTTATAAGGGTTTTTTCTAAAAGTGCACTCATATGAATTTGATTTCCTGTCACATTCATGAGCTACGGCTAGGATTTCAAATAATACCACAACATGTAAACTTGAAGGTGAAATTGATTGTCTCTTCAATGATGAGCTGAGTACTTTGAAAAGTTACCATAAAGAGATGATTGTAGGTTCATATTCATTCATCATCCATCTAGAATTTTAGAGTGAAGAAATTTCTAGGTTTTATGTGTCCATAAAGCAAGAATTAATCAATTTCAGGGTGATTTTCCAATTTTAAAGGTTCTTGATTTGTCTTCAGTGCATAGAGAAGAGTAAGGAGTCCTGAGAGAAGATTTGTCTCAATATCAGTGAAAGAGAAGTGGAAACAGAACAAGATGAGTAAAGAAATCAGTGTGGTTTCTACTAGTGGGAAGAGTGATGAAGTAGATGATGATGCCAAGGGAAAAAGAAATTTCTCTGATGAATTTTTAAAGCTGTTGCCGGGGTCTAGAGAGAATAAGAGGGAAAATGCCAACTTATTAGTAGATGAATACTGTGAAATCAAAGATGCCCGTACATGAGGTTCCACAGGTTTTTCTCTTTACAAATATTTTTATAATAATTCTGATAAGGGCATCCCAATATCAAACCCTTGGACTAGTGGTTTGGCTAGGTTAATTGTCCCTGATGTCTATGTAGATGCAGACTTGTTTTTAGGTCTTGCAAACCATTACAACTCTTTGTCTAGGACAATTAAAAAGAATGATGGTACTACATTGTTGATTTTGAATAGGAATTCATTTATGCAAGCTTTTGGTTTATATAGTACCATGTCTACTAAGATTAATATTACTAGACAGGAGGAAAGGCATAGGTTACAGCCTGGGGTTGCTAGAAACCAATTGCAAAAACATATTCTTAAGGAATTTAGAAACCATATTACCCCCATACCAAGAAATAAACCCTACTATTTCAAAGATTTACATTTCTATATCAAGTACATTGTTTTGTCTGACTTTCAGTCACCCATTTTTTTGTAATATTGGAGTCATATGGTCATGTCATGTTGGTATAGTCAGTCTGATGTCTAGGTCTAAGTCTTCCCTAGGACAGGAAGTCTTTGCCGGGTTCACCTTCATTTGTCATCTCATTTCAAGCCGGGTGGGTGTTTTCAAGATCTCATCATTTGGGTAGGTTGTAGATCCTAACCCAGCAGAGGCTTGTACTTCAACGGATGTTTCTTTCTCAGGCAGAATGGTGTTTTCAAGTCATGATATTCAGATGTTGAAAAGAACCAGAAAGAGGCTTTTTATTTGATAATGAGGTGTCAGAACTGATGTGGGCATTCAAAGAAGTCTATTTCATATACAGAAGATCTACC